>KK121748.1:74218-94262 GCA_000611955.2 Stegodyphus mimosarum | reverse complement strand
TTCCACATTATATTAACTGCTGCCACAACATATTTTTACTAATCTAAAATGATACCCATCTATATGTATGTATATGATGAGTTTTTCGTCCATGATTACACTTAAATGAAAATTCCTATTTTCGTATTTAAGCTTTTTACGTTCATATTCACAATTAGATTTAGGATAAGACTGAACAACCGGAAGGAGGCACTTTATAGAAAGTCCATAACAGGCAATTAGTAGGTATAATAGCCCATAATAGGCAAATTAATAGGCAACCGAACTGGTACTTTATTTGAAGCCCATAACAATTTTTAATTAAAAAAACTACACTAAAATGTACTCCAAAACCTTTAGTATTTAAGACTTTAGTATTTAAACTAGTAATAGGAACAACATATTAGATTTTGGTTAAAAGCGATAAACCAGAAATGATAATTTACTTGAAACTCTGAATAGATTTTCTAAAAAAAGTCTTATGAGATAATTCAAAACTTCTCAAATCTTGTATTTAAAATAGGTATGTGACTGAGAACAGTATATGACATTTACAAGTATTTAATTATTCTTAGAATTATGCTAAATGCACTGAGAATAAGGCAGCCTTCGTCAGGAAACAATAGGAAACAATTATTATTGGTCATAATAACTGCAACATTCTCGGTGACTGTCGCTTGCAATGCTATTTTTTATAAAGTTTAAAATGCAAAAAAAACAGGAATCAATTTTTCGTATCTTCGTTACATCTTAACATCTTTATTTTTATCTCCAGCGCTCGATTTTACCTTTTTACTAAAAAGGTAATTCCTTATTGATTTCAGTCATGACAACATTTCAGTATTTTTAGAATACTTATTTTTCATTTCATTTCATTTGTTCCTAATGATGGGTGAAGTGAAAGTAGTAGTAGTTATTATGACCATAAATAATTGTTGCCTATAAAGTTTCCGTTAACAAGGCAAGCTTTAGCAAGGAAGCAATTAAATGCCTTAGCCTCAATGCACAATTTTTTGTTAATTTCCCTTTCGTTAAGAATACCTTTTCAAATAAAAGTATGATGCAAACAAATGTTATCGCTATGTATTATTTTTAAAGAAAAAATATAGTAAATATAAAAAAGATGTGAAGCAGCATTTAATACTTTATTGGAAATTCTAAAGATATGCTAATGTTTAAGACTTTATGAATTTGTTGAATTCGATGTGGCATAGCGCGAAGAAAGTGAAGTTCAATAAATGGAGTTAAAATGATAAATGAAAACGTTGGTCTGATCACTAATATCATGAACTGTGAAACGACTGAAAAAGAAATGTATGGCAGCGCTTTGCCGAGAATTGTAAGGATATGCTGCTTTTAAAAGTTGTGTGATTGTTAATTCTTTGATTTCTGAATCCTAAACATTATTGTATGACAAAAGGATATACTACGACGAATGCGATATTTTCAAATCGAAGCATAAAAAGAAAATACGAGCATATACAGTTATCACTGCCCATATTATGGGAGAACAGAAAAATGAAAATTGCAGTGTTTGTAATTAACATTGAACCATGAAGTTTGTGAATAAATTAAACTTCATTTACAAACGATCGACTGGAAGTGGCTTGGAATGTTAAGTGTTTTAACATGGAAAAGGTGGGAGACTATGTATTGGTTATATCATATTTTTTTTTCCTTTAATACCATTCAGTGATAGTCTTTTGAGATTAACTATAGCGTAATATTCTGTAACCTATAATTTTACCATTTGTGTGTGACGAAAGAATTTTCATACAAGAGGGTATTAATATACTAAAATGCTTTATTAATATTCTCAATTATTTTATTACTTTTAGAATCATAACCTTATAATCACACAAAAATTAAACTGGAAATAGTTTTATTCGTGTTTTTGGTTTGTTTTCGTTATAGCAAAGTAGACAAGGTCTATCAACATTTTAAGATTCTACTTTACCCAAATAAAGTTCCACGTTGGCTGTGCTCTAGTTCTAAAACATGACACTATTACTAGAACTTGAATTAAATAAAGAATTTAGTAAATATGAAATTCTTTTTGAAACATAATTAGATTGACCAACACTTTTGGCGGCAGAAATATGCAGAGAAAAAAAAAGTTGAAGCAGCTGCTGTGTTTTCGTGCTGTGTTATCCATAGCCCCATAAATAAAATGCATTGCTGACGAGCTTCGTATTCGTGTACAAATGCTGCTCAAAAACCACTTGGGTACTGACTATTTACGCTGATAGAACACTTTTACCAACCAATCAGTTAGTGCCCTGTACCACCTCAACAAGCCATTTGAGGATACACATTCCATTATAAAATTTGCTTTTTTTTGTGTCCGTATATACAAGATGGTTAAAAAATATGTGGCAAAAATGCAAAGACAGGTAAAGGTGGAACAAAAAGAACACACTTTGTAATGGAATGTTTATGCCCAAACAGCGCTTTCAGGTGGTACAAAGTGCAGTTAAAGCGTTCTATTGGCATAATTCGTCCTTCCCCGTACGAGCGATATCCATCGATAAACGAACGTGGATCGTGGCGGCATACATTTTATTTATGGGTCTCGGATAGAAGCGAAATGATACCTTCTCCGAGGAGGTTATAGGGAATCTTTTTGTGCATTTTTGGTTCATCGGAAGTGTGAAAAAGAAGATGAGGGATGACAAAATGATATGATTACAGACCAGGAAAATAGACTGGAATACAGCCAATTGATGTATCTACCATACATTTTTTTAGGATTCATCTGACGTTTCTGCCGGAATAGCAGGTGCAGTGCTCCAGAAATGACGCCGATCGGGTTCGGTAACCCATCCCTGCCCTACATCTAAGATTGGACTATGGCTTCATAGAAACGAATATCACAAGATATGATGTTCAAAATTTCCAAAATCGTGTCCATTTCCAACAGGATGAAGTCCTGATAAGAAAGCAGTGTATATTGCTCTAGCTGATAGAGAAGACTGACTGACAGTGCTGCTAATGACAGTGAAGTTACAAGTAAAAAACAAAACCAAAGCTGTCAGTTTCAAGTGAAGACACTGGTTACATTTTTTAATGGTCCAGAGATATGTAAAAGCAATGAAGATAAGTTGCTTTAAAATTATCTCTTATCTTGAGTACAGATTCTAGTTTGAGGCAAAATTGGAATAAAATTGTGCAGTCTACACATGCGTAAATACGGTACATTTAAAACTTTTTTTAAATCTTCGAGAGCATGTGCTTTATAAACCAGTTAAATAAGTTATGCTATGCTACATAATAGGGAGTTCTTAAATGCGGAAATAATAAATGGACTCTTCTTTGTGGACTGTGTAAAGTGTAAAGTAATTTTATTGCTGCCTAATATCAACTGAACTTTCCGTTCAGTAATAAAAATATACTTACAAATAAGCAATCATACTTGTTGTTATTTGTTATTTGATATCTTCTGATAGGTTGATGACTTTGTTGATTACAAAAGAACCTCTATGTTCTTTTGCTAACGATAGTCGATTATTTTTAGCAAATCACCTGAAAGAATTATTCAGTTAGAGTTCCGCCAAATAAAAACCCGTGAACATTCACATTGCTCTGAGAAATTTCTTTGACTTATAATATAAATATTTATAAGTATGAATACCTTATAAATTATTTAATAAATAAAAATATTTATTAAATATTTTATAAGGTATTTCTCCCGCCTTCGTAGCATGCCTTCGTGGTGTAGTGGTCAGCACGCTCGATGCGTTTTCCAGAGGTCCGTGGTTCGAGTCCCGGCGAAGGCGTTGCTCATTTCTCCAGCTTCCTGACATCGAAAATAACCTAATGTCTCTACAATGGCGCTCGAACTAAAAAGGCGGTGAATGATGATTCTCCACCACCAGGATTTGGCGATTGGACCTCCTAATCCCCCAGTGGTCCTTTAAAGGGGGGAGTATATAACATATTTCTTTGCATGCCTTCATGGTATAGTGGTCAGCACACTGGACGCGTATTCCAGAGGTCCGTGGTTCAAGTCTAAGGGAAGGCGTTATTCATTTTTCACATCTTCTGCTTCCAAATAACCTAATGACTCTACAAATTCCAAGTGTGATATTTTTAGGTTGCAGATGCAATAGAATTTATTGAAGTCATAAAAAATGTTTTTAAAAAATTCTAAAAGGTTTGATTTTAACAGACAATCCCAAAGGATTTGTTTTTTAAGCTCTCACTGAGCTCGCAGTATGTTGTTACAATCACTCCCACGAAATCATTGTTTTGTTTTCTTATCTTTATTACTAATCAAAATTTTTTTCGCACTTACGCCATATGCAAATTACAAAAATGCATTTACTCTGTACGTTTAGAATTCTCGATGCAGCTCTAAGTGTTGCCATACATTTTTCTGTTTCTTTTCTATCTTTTCTCTGTTTGTCAAATCCATCTTCAGTTTTCCTACAAAAAATATATTTACAAAACTTTTTTTTCTCTTAATTATTAACGTTTTATGTGTTATGATTCATAAAATTCGACTCAACAGCAATATCATAAATTAGAATTTCCGATAGACAGTCTCGCGCGCTGGAGATAAATATGTTTTTTTTTTCGTAAAGTGCTGCCCTGCTCACTTTGAAATCGTTGAGTTTTTTTATCAAAAATTCGTTAAAGTTTTACAAAATATGAAACAGACAACAAAACAAAAATCGAAATTCAACAACCGGGCTTCCAGGCAGCCAGGTAGAGAACTAAGTTATTCAAAATAAGGTATGTAGGTATTTAATTACTTTAAGTATAATACAGGGAGATAATATTTGGTGGCAATAATTTAAAAAATTATACACCGTTTATAGTGATTCAAAGCAAAATACCATTTCGAGACTAGTATCCTATTCGGAACTAAATAAACTTGTAGAATACTGGACAAAATCCATAATAGTGAACAGACAGAATGCCACTTAACGTTCCTTAGAAATAACTGGATTATTGTAATAACTTTAGACTTACTGCAATGTTTTACTTCCTCACTTAGTCAGTTCAAAATTTATATTACAAACGGATCACTTCACCTATGGTTATGTGCTTCGTTTCTGGCAACTTTTAAAAATACTCAGAAATATTAACTCTTTAAGATAGCATCTGGAGACGTCATAAGATTCAAAAGAGATATTCGCCTGCTGCATTTCGTTTCAACTGTCAAAAAAATTCTTACTTTCACACTTATGAATTCTGTCTTCTTTTCTACGAAAAACAGGAAATGTGAGAATGCGAAAACTATACTAAAGATTTATCTTTTTAAATTTTCAGTATCGAAAAACGACAAAGTTATTTACTTATATTATTGCGCTACATATATGTTGCAATTTGAATTATCCCTGATTTTAAGTTCCAGTTTAAAATAAGTTTTCTCCCGCTTTCTAAATGTAAAAGAAATCTTCGCCCATACATTTAAATAGTTTATTGACCATTCAAGAATTACCAGCATTTAATATTTTTTATTTACTTCTGATATTTCTTCTTACAATGATAAAGTTTTCCACGAATACACAAAGTGTTTTTATCACACCTCCCAGACTTCATGTACAATATTGTGTAGTCATCAAGTCAAATAAGTACTCAATCATGAATGCGTTTTTAGAATTTCAGAAATGCCTGCATCAAAACAGAAATTTAATTACGCTTTCTAAACATACAAATAAACTCAATAAATTTCATTTTAGTATATTCATATATATTACTATTATTATTATTTAAATGAGCTTGAAAAGTTAAAGGCATTTCAAATTTAGAATATTTTCTATCTGAAGCTATGCCATTATGGCACAAGGAACTTCAACTAAAATAAAATTAGCCTCGGATTCTTCCTTGAAGTACTCTTAAAGCTTAATTAATTAATATTAATTACTCAATTGCCTTTGTTTAATTAATTTATTATTAATATTTAAGCTTAATTACTTTTGGTACAAGGAACTTCAACTACAATAAAGTTATCTTCGGATTTTCCCTTGAAACACTATTAAAGCTCAATTCATTAATATTAATGCTTAATTACTTTTAGCAGAAGGAACTTCAAATAAAATAAAAATATTTATCAATAATATCAAATAAAACTATCTTCGGATTTATCAAATATAATCAAATAAAATAATAATATCAAATATAATCAAATAAAATTATCTTCGGACCTTTCCTTGAAACACTATTAAAGCTCAATTAATTAATATTAATGCTTAATTACTTTTGGTAGAAGGAACTTCAAATAAAATAAAAATAATTATCAATAATATCAAATAAAATTATCTTCGAATTTATCAAATATAATATATCAAATATAATCAAATAAAATAATAATATCAAATATAATCAAATAAAATAATAATATCAAATATAATCAAATAAAATTATCTTCTGATTTTTCCTTGAAATACTGTTAAATCTTAATAACGTTTGGTACAAAGAACTTCAACTAAAATAAAATTATCTTCGGATTTTTCTTGAAATAATTTTAAAGCTTAATTTATTAATATTAAATTTTATCAGTTTATGTAAAGTGCAGAATGAAAAGTGCTTAACAGAAATTAAATCTCTCTTCGGAAGGATGTAGGAAAAAGTAATTTTTTGTACATGTATTATTGATTTTACATGTAAAATTAATTTTAAATTTAAACATATTCATTTTAATTATGTAAGCAAATATTTCGGAATGCACACTTATTTCTTACTTCAGACAAATCTATACATTAAACGTCTTGCTGTATATCTTAATATATATTGTTTCGAGTACATTTAGTATCAACATACTTTCTTTTCTTTCAACACATTTAACGTCATTTACCTGCAGCATGCATTTCTCTAGGAATTAATTTAGTAAATATAAATTTATGAAATATATGTACTTCAAACTTTTCAGTTTTTTCTTATACTCTGTTATGAAATACACGCCTGTTTTGAAGTTCATAGCTTACTTAAGTTTGCACAAATCTGAAAACATGTATGCAAAAACGATGGCATATTATTCGATAAAGATTCTTGATGATGTCAGAAACATTTCCAATGTATTTATTCTTTCAGAAAACATCAAGTCGAATATAATAAGCATAATAAGATAGTTAAACTATTCATTCAGAAATAACTAAACATTCGCATAAATTTGATATGATTCCGTCCTTAAAATTCATGTTTAACGCGTCTACTTCATTTTTTGACATCATTCTATATTCAGAAAAATCTCTGAGAGTAATATAAACACTAGCTAAAGTTATTTAACCTCTTTTTTCTGGAAGATTTCTCAGCGATATAACAACGTATGGGCAAATACTCAGTGGAATTTTGTTCGATCCATTTTATGTTTTATACGCTGCTTTTTTCCTCCGTTTATCCTTAAAGAGTAAGTTTAAGGGAAATATCGGTTCATGTAGGAGCTATCCGCGGAGATTTTACCTGAAGACTCTGATAAATGAGGAGATAGTACACGAAGAAAAAGAAAGAAACAGGAAACGAAAAACTATTCCTGGGGGCTGTTGACATAGTTAATTGCGACAGTAAGCAGAAGTTGGAAGTTAGCTTCTCATTTATATGGTGTTTACTTAAGACTCATTGAGAAAGAAATACTGTCATGAGGACTTTTATTTGCATTTACAATAAAGGAAAACGTATATTTTAAGACAATCTAGCTATATCTTTGAAGTTAAAGCTGACAAGCAGTGGCAGTTGCCATGGATTCAATTCTACCCTTCTGAACGGATTACGGACATAGCATTTCCGTAATTTATTTCATGTCAAATGTGCATTTCACAACGAACGAAGTTTCGAATGTAAATGAATATTCGAGAGAGTTTTCTATGAGAATATCCTCTCTCATATCCTGATAGTCCTTGAGTGATTTTCTATAGTAGATGATCTGTGATTTCTTGTTTCGATAGAATTTTCTTACGTGTAAGTAAATAAATAAATAAAAAAAATATATAAATAAAATCATTTTTACTACCAGGTCCGAGGCAAAGGAAGTATTGTAATCACGAAAAATTCTGGGTATCAAATCAACGAAAATATCCATTTCGACTGCTATCCAACGCAATTTAACGATGTTTTTGCTTGAAAACTGTACGTAAGAACAGAATAAAGAACTCTCATTCCCCAAAAGTATTATATAAATGATTTAAAATGCATTCAGAAGAGATTTTTTGTAGCGTCTGTATTTACGTACCTACGTACGTATGTATGTATCTCGCATAACTCAAAAACGAGTAGCCTCAGAACGTTGAAATTCTGTATATAGGACTGCTATAACATGCAGTTGTGCACCTCCTATTTTGGTTGCAAATGGCAGCCTCAAAAAGTTGAATTATGTTGTTCTTAACGTCCGGTTAAGGTTCTTATGCCTTTAGTTTATCTGCATGCAATAATTGTAGAATTATTAAAAATTTAAAAGATTGTGTGCGGCTAAGCCTAATTTTTTTTACCCAAAGCAGCCATATTTGTTTACATTTGAAGCTTAGCAGAGTAGTGGATTTGTTGCCAATCTAGATAAACTAAGCTTCCCAACAACAAAGATAACGTCTTTTATTATTAAATTATTATTAAATCGTGCTTAATCCAATCTGGAATTATCATTTACGTTATTAAATTATCCGATATATTAACTCAGTATAGCGTCCAAAACAAAGTAAGTCAGTTTCTATACCTTCAGTGTCTTTTTGGCGAGTCAGACCAAAAGTAAACATTCAGTTTTGTGCATCGAAAGATTCTGCCTCCTTGCCTGCTGGTCGAATTACTTGTTTTTGTGCAGGAATTTTAATTATTTTAACTGCATTTTGTGTTTTATAATTTTCTATAGCTTTCAATTTTTATTGAAGATATTTTGAGATTTTATGTATTTTGTCCTTTCTACGAACTGAGAACTGAATTAATTGAATTAGAAATATATATCTAATGAAATTCGAGAAAGTAAGTGTTTCGCATTAGCAGAAAATATTGTCGTCAGTCTGTCTTGGACCTCTGTCTGAGACAGACTAGTCTACTCGTAAATATTCTCTCTCTGTGCAAGACAGAATGTTTACGAGCAGCGCATGCGCATTAGGTAAGCGGCGCTAAATAGTCTGTGAAAAACTGTTTCTTTTTTATTTGCTTAGTTTTTTATACATCCTTTTTAGTTTTATTATAGTATTTGAATAGAACATGTGGCAACGATTATATAATTCTGCAGATGATATATTTTTTTGCATTCTGAGTTATAAAATAAATGAATCGTCCTAGCTCTAGAGTATCGCTATGGTAAATAAATATAACGAATTTTAAGAAGGCATTTATTCTAGTCTGGTTTATGCGCTATCGATGAAATAGGTTTAATTCAATTCAATAAGCTTAAAGGAAATGCAGGAAAAATGCGCATAATTTAATATTCTCTACAAGGAAGTCATGTGGTGAACGCATCGGAATTTTTAAAATAATAAACTTGAAAGTATTCAGATTTTAACGTCACCGGAAAGGGCTCTTTTAAAGATTAATATGGTTTATCAGTAGAGATTATCATTTTGATTAATTTATTACTTATCTATTTTATATGAATAAAGATGAACCAGGTGGAACAGAGATATATTTTATGAAATACTATATGACTATACATTTAAACTAACATGGGGGCATCATAAACTTCTGTATATTCAAAAAAGAAATAATATGTAACATAAATCTATAAAAATATTTTATGTTTTTAATTACGTACAATATTAACTGAATATATTTTGATTTAAAAAATTTAGAATTAAATGTAGAAAAGTATATCCTTAAGATCTGTTTCTACTGCTTCTAATTTTTTCGAATAAATTTATTTATTTAAATAGCTAGGTTGTTAATCAGTAACAAACAGATTAAGTTTGGAACATAAATAATCTTACATTTGCCGAATGGCAACAAACTTGAGTGAAAAGTGAAAAAACGCAATGTTTTCGTAACTAATAGGCCCTTTTGAACTAAAAAGGAAAAGAAAAAAGGTGCCATCAGATTCAAAAGATTTAATGAATTTAAGCTCTACGGGCTCATCAGTGAGTGTTAGTAGAAATGAAATGAAAAATTGTTTACATTAAATATATCATATTACTTTTTAACTTGTAAATTACTACCTTACAATCTTTAACGGCCAAATTTTCTTTGAATGAACTTTTGGCTATATCTGTCATAATATTTGAGCCAACCATTTTTTTCTTTGAAATTTGTATTATAATTTCTATCCTGCATTTACTATATAGCATTTCGTGATTTATGTATGTATAAAGGAACATTTACATTGAATACTGGATTGTAAAGATATAGTACTATATAGATTCATATTCAAGATTCTCCGAATGAGTAGGATATTTGTAGGGCGACATGGGTATTAACCTCTTAGAAACCTTGCACATTCATATACGCTATCTCACCATTAAAGATTTACCTATAAAAGACATTATTACGTTTTTTTGCATGTATTGATAAGTAAACTTAAACCTTTTTTTGTGTGTGATTTCAAGGTTTTTTGCAAAATATTCAATTTGTAATAGCTGTGCCAAAATAAAACAGTAAAATATTTCAATTCATTGCATTAAAGATTCATAAGTAAAAATGGGTAGTTAATTATAATTAAAACATTATATATTACAATATTTTACAGATAATACCCTAATGCTTCGGTTTCAAATATTTTCATCATTTGATGATAAAAGGATTATGGAATAAATTAGATGAAATGATTAGTCATAAAGGTGAACTATTATTAATTCTATTCCTTCCAGTTTAATTGTATTTAGATTATACAAATACACTTAGCTTTGATTTTGTAACAGAAATTTAAAAAATATCTGTAGTTTGTTTCGTAGTTTAAAGGGGCTTTGTCCCTGAAAGACTATTGTTTCCGTTTCGGCAATTTGCGTGGGAAACATTAAATGTCAGTTCACTTTTCAAACTGTTGCCACCAAATATTGCAGCTCTGTATTATATTTAAAGAAATTAAATAATGAAGAATGTGCATAAATGTATGAATGATTCTCGCATTATGATAAAACGACGGGACCTAGAGCCATCGAATTTTGAATGACGTCATCCTGCTGCGAATATGGGCATCTGGAAGCAGAAATTTCAAATTTGGAATTTGTTTTATTATCGATTTTATATTTAGTAAAATTTTAACGAATTTTTGATCAACAAACTCGAGGATTTCAAAGCGAGCAATGGCAACGTTGTACAGAAAAAACATTTTTATCTCCAGCGCGTGAGACTGTGTATAGGAAATTTTAAGGCTATGCTCAATTTAAAATATTTTGCGATATTGCTCTTGAACGGAATTTTATGGTTTATGTGCGGCAAACATGATATTTAATAAATAAAGGTAACACACAAAACGTTAAAAAAAACTTCCCTTTGGGCATAATGTAAAATCTGAAAGCTTTTCAATTTTTTTTGTTTGTTTGTTTCGTTTTTGGCCTTGCAAGCATTACTGCGGATATTAAAAAAATATCAGAATAATTATTAAAATTCCAACTTGTGTTAAATATAAAATGCCAAATCGTCAAATTTTGACAAATCGGTTTTTAATAACTTTTTTTACATTTTAACAAATCATCTAAATTTCTTAAAAAAATTCTTATTTAGAGATAAAGTTTTAAATTAGTTTTATTACCTTATTATATTTTAGGCAAATAAGTTTAATCTTAGTGTATTAATATATTGTTCGACATTTTCATATATATCAATTAATGATACTACGTTAATGAAATTTAAGGGGGCAGCAGGGAGAAAATATCTTATATATAACCCCTTTAAAAGGGCGCCTGGGATACAGTTGTGAAATCCTGATGGTGATGAATTATTGTCCACCACCCTTTAATTCGGGCGCCAGTTATAGAGTTATTAGGTTGCTTTGAAGCAGGAAGTCTGAAAAATGTGCAGTGCCCTCGCCGGGACTCGAACTCTGGACCTCTCGAGTATGCGTTGAATATGCTTCCAGTTACACCTGACAGGCATGCGGAAAGGGGAGAGAAAATGCCTTATAAAGTAACTACAGAAGGCTGCAACGGTTAGCTGGAAATAACCTTATAAATTTATGTAAATATTCTTTGCAAAAATGTTAGAATAAACTGTCAAAATATAGATTTCTGAGAAATAAAGGAAAAATTAATTTTTTTCATCTAATTTTATTAAAGTTTTTTCTAAACCAAGTAAGCTTTTTAAAAAATAAATTAGCTATCTTTTTAATTAAAACTGAACTGTAATTTGAAAACATAATTTTTTCCGATAGTGCATAATAATTCGAAGTCTTCTCTACCGTCCGAAGTTTAAAAGTCATTTGATCAGTATTCTTGCTTCAGACGAAAGCAATATCTTTTTGCAAGCATTGTGCCCTCAATATCCATCAGACTCATGTCTCATCATTTAATAATAAGATCTTAATTAAAAACTACTCTTCATTAATAAGACATACTAAAGTGTAGTTTATTCAGAGAAGAAAGCGCTCAACAGATATCTTCGAAATATATAACCATCATTGCTCCTTCTAAACGTTTTCAGTTGTTGTGGAAGCATAACAACAACTTTATAATAACTTCTTAAGTAATTTTTGAATATTTGCAAAGAGATGAAAGAGAATTTTTTGTCCAAAGGGGCAATCTTCCCAGTAGGACTATTAGTTTCTTTTCCGTATTTTGCGTCGGTTTACTTGAAACGGCATATCACTTTTCAAAGTGTTGCCACCGAATATTAAAGCCCTACATAATATTTAAAGAAATTAAATAATGAAGAATTTGCGTGAATGTATGTACGTCTCTCGCACTGTGAAAAAACAACGGTACCTAACTACATCAAATTTTGAGTAGCATAGTCTTCACTCGCGTATGGGCATCTGGAAGCCCAAATTTGGAATTTGTTTTGTTATCTCTTTCGTATTGTGTAAAACTTTAACAAATTTTTTATTAACAAACTCAAAGATTTAAAAGCAAGCAATGGCAACGCTCTACGAAAAAAAAAACATTTTTATTTCCAGCGCACTAGAAATTCTATAGGAAATTCTATAGGCATGCTCTTTTTAAACTACTTTATAATATTACTGTTGAATTGAATTTCATGTTTTAAGTGCAAAGAACATGATATTTAATAAATAAAGGTAACACACATAACATTAAAAAGCGCCCCTTTGTATGCCTAATGTAAAGTATGAAAGTTTTTAGATTTTTTTCTTAATTGTTTAAGATATCAAAATAATGTACTTTTTAGATGCTTGTTTACATATGGAATTAATGAAAACCATTACTTTTGTCCTCACATTTTAATAGTGGAAAAGTCTGAGCCATTTCTGCAAAATCATTTATCATTCGCGATGTCCTATTTACAATATTTCGATTTCTGAACGAGACTGAAGCTCATTATAAGGGAAAGATCAGTTATGCTTTAATATGTCCTATGTCAATTGCTAAGAATAAACATTTTAGCTACATATTTTCTGGAAATAAGTTTTTTAACTTACTTAAAATTGTGCTGATTCTATATACTATCAATTCTAACTATCATAAAGGTGAATGTTTAGCCGCCAATTAATCCAGTAAGCTACAATTTCTTTAGATTTAGCTAATTTAAGATAATAAAAACAAGAATGGATTAAGAACAGCAAATGCTTTTCTACAATTGACTTACCCTGTTAGATTGCATCCTTTATCACATTTCTACATCCTAACTTTATATAAATAGCCGTACCCTCTCCCGGTGGATTCAAACCCAAACTTAGTTACGAGCCGCTTCTGAAAAAACTGAACAAGAGGGAATTTTACCGCAATTTCTAAGGAAACGAAAACAAGAATGAAAACTAATCAAGCCTGAAGGCTATTCTCGACGGAATAAGACTTTATTTTTCTATTTAAAAAGGAGCAGCATGTGTAAGATGGATTAAACGTCGCATATCTTTTATTTTACTTTAATAGTCGGAGATTTTTTGCATTGAATTTACAATCACGTGTATTTTATATATTCATTTTTATTTTGATTTTATAATGGACATTTATCTGTTACTCTGTAAATACATAATTTTTTTTTGAAAGCAGAAGAGATTAAAAATTAGCAATGTACTCATCGGGACTCGAACCAACTCTCGAATACGTGCCAAGCGTGCTGGCTACTAAGGCACGAGAAATACCTTATATACTCTCCCTTTTAAAGGGCGACTGGGGACTAGGGGACTCAGTCGCCATTCGTGGTTGTGGAGAATCATCATCCACCACCTTTTTTAGTTCGGGCGCCACTGTAGAGATATTACGATTTTTGATGCTGAGTGAAGTGAAATGAGCAATGCCCTCGCCGGGACTCGAACCGCGGACCTCTTGAATACGCGCCGAGGCTGCTGACCACTATACCACAAAGGCATGCAGGCATGCTAAGAAGGCAGGAGAAATACCTTATAACAAAAATATCCAAAAGATATTTTATTTGGCCATTTCATTTCGCCATTTTTAAACAGAATTTTGTTTCTTTTGAATGACCTTTCACCTGGCGAATGTTGCTTATGACTAAACTTCTCAATACTTCTGTGGTTTGCATTCTATATAAAGAAAGTTAACAGAAATTAGAAGTATCTAGAAAATAACATAGTTTAATGTGTTACACTACGTGGATTTAATATAGGGTTGTAATAAGACATTCGGATTAGCTCTCTAGCACGTTAAAAGAAATGCAGCATAGGTTTCCACTCGCAGTTGTATTTATCTTCAACCTTGCAAAGACAATGCGACAAAAGTCGTTACTGCATCGGAAATAAGTTATTATAACTGCATTTGTGTTTTCGTCTGTGATAGTCTCTAATTTCATTATGGACTGATTACAGCAGGTCGATGCCTTGAAGACGATGAATCGATTAAAAGATTCAGATCGATTTAAAGCTTTTAGAATGTGGATGAAATTCGAAAAATTAAGCAACGGAGTATCAGAGGACGATCAAAGGCTTTGTAGACTCTGCTGATGTGGTCGAATAGGTTTGCTCAAGTAAATCTAACGTCGTACTTGAAAATGCAAATGTGGGTGCCAAGTTTGTACTAAGTATACTAATGCCTAAGGAACCTACTGCAGCAGTGGGCCATGATCTTCATGACAGTGCAGCGGATAATACATCTATGAACTATGGATAATATATCTATGGACAAAAGGCTATGGACTTAAAGCCACATTCCAACAACGGCAGGAAACCAGGAATCGGTTCTTTTCTACGAAGGGTGACTTTTTTGAACGAAATAATAGGTAGGTAGGTAGTTGACGGAGTACAGCGACGCCTGGTGTCTAACAAAGGTAAACAGGCATGCGTCCCATGCCCTCTTCTAACTAGAGCAACAGCTCCCTGGAATCCCACGAGGCTGCACCGGGAGCTTATTGAGGTTCTCAAAGGGAAGTATATGGCTTAACAAGGGCATTAATAGGATTGTATTACAGATTGAAGAGGTAAGCTGTGGAGTTACAGATGGTAAGTAGTTAAAGTAAAAATAAAAAAGACATACACGTAAGAACACGCAAATAAACCACCAGTGGCCGAGCTGTAAATTTGTTGTACACTGGTAGTTCGGTCAGAGGTTCGACTTCCGTGAACGGACTGACTGCATGGGCGTTTTTGTAGTTTTCTTCATGTGTAACGTGTATACGTGTCAATTCCCTTAGACATTTCTCTACGAAGGCATCCTTCCCATTAGGCAGACAGTCCTCGACGCTTTGCCTTAATCACATAAACCAAACCAAACCATAAAATACTAGCAATAAAAGAGTCTGTTTTTATTGTTGTTGTTGTTGTTAGCAAAACCGTAGCCTGCCTTTGATAAATTCTACGGATACACTTCTTGGGCTGTTTACTGAATTTTCTCAGGGATGAGGATAGGAAAATTCGGTTTAATGAATTATGTTTGTCACAAATAAGAAATTGTTATAAACGATAATATTTGTTCAAGTCTTTTTATTTGGAAAAAGAATATAGGAATTCAAGAAACAAAAATTTAATATCACTGTTTTACTTTTTAATCGTAAGCTGATGAAGTAAATCCTTATCTGCATTAAATAATCTTTATAGCTAACCTTTTAGTTGATAGTGATAGGTAACAAACAGTAGACTGATTTTATATTTTATAAACGATAATTCCAGATTTGTGAATTTAAGTCTGCTTAAAATAAATACAATGCATCCTTTCGTTGATAAGAAAATGTCCAATGTCCAATTGCAAGTGTAGAGAAAAAGCTACTTAAATTTAGACATGTTTGTGATCCAGACACACAAACAGAATTTTAGAAAAAACATACTGTCTTTTCTCAAAGATTTATTTATTTTCGTATACCTTACTTTTTCTCGAAAGTTTATTTACTATCCTGCATTTAAAAATGTATCCAGTTACTTTTATTTTTATACAAATATGATTAAATTGTTACTACAATGGTCCTTTTAATATGAATGCAAATATGATATTAGACTAATAAGAATGAGTTAGCTTACAATGTAATAATTAAACAGCATTGAGCTTTTCTCCTCTAATTAAATTCACAGTATTGTTACGAAAGTTATAATGAATTTTCTCTCCCTTTTCCTATGCCTTCGTGGTGCAACTTGGAAGTAGGCTTGATGCGCATTCGGAAGGTCTGGAGTTTGAATCCCCGCTTGAGCATTGCACATATTTCACGATCCTGCATCGACATGAATTAATGAGTCGGCCACTACCTTTAAGTTCGGGCGATTGAGTCTTTAGTTCGGCGACTGAGTCTCCTAACTCCCAATTATTCTTCAAAAGAGAGAGTGTATAAGGTGTTTTCTCTTTGCTTTCCTCATGCTATCGTGGTGTAACTGGAAGCACACTCAACCCCTTTTCGGTAGGTCCGGTGTTCGAATCCCAGCGAGGGCATTACATTTATTTCCCGTCCCTGCATTAATATAATCTAATGACTCTACAGGGTGTATTAATATGATTTTTGAGTGTGTTTTCCTTTTCAACTAAGTTCCAATTAAATTGATTTTTGATGACATGTAAAATAATTTACAGTCACAATATAAGGTATTTCTCCCGCCTTCCTAGCATGCCTTTGTGTTGTAATGGTCATCACACTCGGCGCGTA
Source organism: Stegodyphus mimosarum (assembly GCA_000611955.2). NCBI lineage: Eukaryota > Metazoa > Arthropoda > Arachnida > Araneae > Eresidae > Stegodyphus > Stegodyphus mimosarum. The sequence goes on along the minus strand of KK121748.1, from coordinate 77,222 downwards.
TTCGAGAGGTCCGTGATTCGAGTCTCGGCGAGGGCTTTTCTCATTTTTCATATCTCCTACTTCAAAATAACCTAATGACTCTACAGTGGCGCCCGAACTAAACTAACGTGTGGGATGATGATTCCTCACCACCAGGATTTGGCGAATGGGCCCCTAATCCTCAGCCGCTCTTTAAAAGGGGGAGTATATAAGGTATTTCTCCCGCCTTTTTAGCATGCCTTCGTGGTGTAATGGGCAGCACACTTGGAGCGTATTCGAAAGTTCCGAGTTTCGAGTCCCGGTTAGAGCATTTCTCATTTTCCATATATCCTGCTTCAAAATAACCTAATTACTGTACAACAAGTATATAAACATTACAAACTAAAAATTCACATTATATTTTATTATAAACTTTGTATATGCAGTTGAAGTTTTTAAATCATGTAAATTTAAAACTCACAAATCAGAGCCATTCATTTAACAGTATTATTCACTAAATTCATTAGAGTAATCGTAATTAAATGATTATGTTTAAGTTGTAAATTCTGTTTTCATTTTATTTCATATCTAAGATATAAATGAACGTCCTCTGTTTACATCTCTAACTTATATTCAACATCATAAATGGCAATACAGAGGCATTTATTTTCTAAATTTGGAGTCTCACTTCGAAACTGCAAATATAAATCATCATGAAAATTAAAATGACATCATATCTGTACCTCTAAAATTTAAACAGATAATAATGAACATTTTAAAAAAATGTAAAAATTGATTTCTCGAACAAGTTATTAGTAAATGAATTCTTTCGATTGTTACGAATTTATTTTAGAAACTGTCTCTTCAGTAGTATACTTTTGATTTTGTTGTACTCAAAGTGTAACACTTTCTTAATAACGTTCAACTGGAGGTTAAAGTTCTTTGGTCAGTAATATTTCTCCAAATATATAAAATAGTAATTATTTACTATAATGCATATAGATTGAAAACTTGTTTTACCTTAGTACAATAATAACTATTTACCTTGCAAAATTATCTATACTGCAATACTATCTTACGTATCCTAGGAACACATTTTTCTTAACTAATAACTTATTCTCTTTAACTTTGAAAAATATTTGCATTCTAACACTAGTTCTATGAATATCGGCTGAGTTTAGCAACAGGAATTCGAACTTGAAAGGTGTGGAAAATACCGAAAAAAAAATCTCATTCCAAAAGGTCCGGTTGGAGATTTCGCATGTTATACAAATAGATGTGAAAAAAAAAACCCTTCAACACAGCGTTCACAATAAACATAACGTAACTTTCAATACATGTGAAGAAAAACAAAAATTTTCCCATATGCATCGGTTGTGGGTTTGAGGAGAGGGTTATACTAGAAACGTAGCTCTTATTTTTTTTTTCTGGAAGTCAGATGAAAAGAAAGGATATAACAAAGCAGAACGAGGATTGCACAGGGAGTAAAATGGAAATTTTATATAAACAAAAATATTTGCGAAGAAACTTCAAGAAATCGTCCAAAAATGTTTTAAGGAAATAACAATAAGCTAATAAACGAGAAATACAAAATATTCAGCTTTTATTAATTATTATAGTCGTTATTTTGAAAGACACATTGAAAAGAGGCCGCAAAATACATATTACGAAATTTACACATTTGCATATCTTTATTATCTTTACATACCTTTATTATATGGATTTCAGAAAAATTAGATTGGCAGCCAATCAAAACTAAAAAACTTATTTCATACTGAATATATTAAAATTCATTCATTTTATCATACAAATGACATAAATTAATTATACAAATACAACTAAGTGAGATTGCCTTCGAAATTAAGAAAAATCAAGAATATTAACATTCTGACATAGAAACAAACGGTAATCAACAATGAACAGTGCAAAGCTATTTAAAGGGCCCTCTAGTAAGTCGCTGAACTAAAGTAAAAAGTAAGTCGCTGAACACTGCTAGTTCGGTCCGAGCCTCGAATTCCGTGAACAGGCTGGCTACATGGGCGTTTTCTTAGTTTTCCTTACGTGCAAAGTGTATACGAGCCAGTTTTCCTTAGAAAGTCCTCCACGAAAGCATTCCTTCCCTTAGGTCGATAGCCCTCGAGGCTTTGTCTTAATCATATAAACAAAAACAAAAAAGGCATTTAAAAAGTTGGGGTAAGGGTTAAGAGGATATAGATCCTATCCTTGAATAAAATTATATTTTCACATTGATAAATTATTATACTATTTTACTCTTTTCGATGTTATATTATAATTTTCAGGATCTAAACATATCTTACACTTCAATATCTCCATTACATTATTTTAAGTGCGTAATTTTAGTTTCCATTGTGTATTGATAGTACTCATAGTGGTTCGAAATCGTAGAAGCTTTTATTCTATTTCGGCCCACCAGCGGCCAAACGGTAAAGTCACCGAACACTGCTAATTCGGTTCAAGGTTCCAATCCTGCGAACGGACTGGCTGAATGGGCGTTTTCGTGTTTTTCCAAAAGTCTAAAGCGTATACGAGCAAGTGTCCCTTAGAAAGCCCTCCACGAAGGCATCCCTCTTCTTAGGCAGATATATCTCGAGGCTTTGCCATAATCACATAAAACAAACTTTATTCTCTTTCCCGATGTCATTGCAGAATTTTAGATATCATAAGACATCATATTCCTAATTTTAAATTCATGAAAATCTTCAACTTTCATCAACATTTAGCATAAAACTTAAGCTCTCAAAAACTGAAAATGAGCAGAAAATTAATGCTACTACACGTAACAGTTAATAACTTATATAGTTAACTATTAAAGATCGTTATTGAATTAACCTCTTTTATAAAGCTGTACTGATTGTTTTTTATGAAACATAGAGGCTAAAAATGATTAGGAAAGGGGAGATGAAAAACTGGGTGAGTTTAGCCGTATTAAAGTTGTTTAATTAATTATCAAATCGTAAATTTAATTTCTTTCGCTTTGTTAATCTGATATTCTCTTAGTAAAAATTAAATCTTGTTAACGTTTTTT
>KK121748.1:20129-74194 GCA_000611955.2 Stegodyphus mimosarum | reverse complement strand
TGTTGCTTGAACGGTAAATTTTGTTAACACTGGCAGTTCGACCCGGCGAATAAACTTCCTGCATGAGATTTTCACCTTATGTATAACTCGGTTATAAGCCAGTTCCCGATAAAGTGCTGCACAACGGCATCCCTCCTCTTAAGCCGAAATCCCAGTGTGCTTGCTAAAACTCAAAAATTCAAAATCTCCTACTGAAATATTATATAATTACCCCTGATTTATTTCGTTATAATCAATTAGTCAGTGGCTAAACGATCAACTGCACGTTGCCCATGAAAATGTTTATGAAACTTAAAGAAGTATAAACTGAAACAAAACAAGGTTTTTAATTTTTTTCAAGAAGATTACCTGATTCATAAAGAGACAGAAAATAATTTTACAACGTGATAACTAATTAAACGACTTTAATATATGTAACCTCGTTCACATTCTCATGCTTCATTTTCCAATCAGTTTTCGACTGCATTTTTTGATAGGCATGGGAAGCTACCAATACAAATTTATAAAAGAGTTTAATTAAATAATGAACTTTAATTATTAACTACATAATTTTAAAATCTATAAACCGTTATGCGCTTCATAAATTTGCAGTTTTTGAATGTTTAGTTTAAGTTTTCTGTTTGCGTTTTTAGCGAAAAATTATTAACTAATTCAAAAGTAAAAAAATAGCAGCCTACCATTCTTTGGTTTCAAAATCATTAGGAGAATATGCATTTATAACTTTTAAAACCAGAAAAAAGCATGTCTGCGATATTATCGTCATGGGATGATTTGCAGGTGCTTTATTTTTTACCGTGATATTTTCTACTATGATATTTTAAAGCTGCGGTATTTTGTCCTTGCTTTCTTTTCTCCGTCGATATTTTTACGACGGTCATTCGCCTTACGTTGTTTTCTCCGCAACCGTTACGCTACGCTTTCACATGTAACTAATTCGAATAGAATATTTTACTCGGTTATTTACTGATACTGATTTTACAATTATACTTGTTTCTGTTTGATTTCCAAACGGTACTTACTTTAAAATTGCCCCTTAATAAATCCAATCCAATCTAACAATGCAGAAAAATCCTCAGCTGTTTAAACAATCTGTTGGATTCGGTTTTTATTCGGTATTTAATCAAGAGCTCTTCCTACCTATTTTAGAACCAATAAATTCCCATCTCCCAAATCTCAGAGATTCAGCTTTATGTTATGCCACAATGCGGTATTTATTTCGACCAGTACTGAAAATTATAGAATTATGGATACATGTACTTATATTATGAACCTGAGGTATGATAAACGAACACGTGATGCAGTTTTCATGCTTTACTCAATTGTTAATAACTATGCTGCTTTGCATGTTCTCTCCAAGCAAACACATTATTTAAAAAAGCGTATCTAGAGAACAATTGGGCCCATTTTTATTCAAATAAGATCCACGCAAAACAGATTTATTTAATGGACTTTAATATGACCACAATGCTTTCCTTTTTGACAGAAAAGAATGTTTAAACTAAATTTTGCAGTTATTTCAAGCACCCCATTAGCCTCGAAGCCACAAGCTTTTGCGGCTCCACGCTATCCGAACATTGTCCTAAAAATGCAAAATTCCGAAATTTTCTTACGATGGCTAGAGTTTATTCAGCGTAATAAACATTTGCATTACTTTGCTGTAGCACTTAAAACAGCCGATTCAGTATCCTCAGGGGTAAAATTCCTCAATATTTATATCGTCCTGAGGGCAGGACTGGATTTTCCAAAAGAGGGCACAGAGTTTTATAAATAGGTTCTTTGAAGTAGCAGAAAATTCAGCTTAGTGGCTCGAAGAATAAACCAGGGTTGGAAGCAACTCGTGTGTGCAAAGACGAGGATAGATGACTCTACCTGGGAAGATGGCGCACGTTCTTTGCCTGGGGATTGATGGTTTCTTTCGATACCTCCTTTATAAAGCATGGCGGAATGCAGAAATAAACTCGTTGAACAGAAAAACTCAAAGGAATTAGGGTTTTTATCTCATCCATTTATATGATTTTTATTAGGACAAAGGAAGAAACTGATGTCCTTTGACAAACTTTTAGAAAACATACTTATTTAAATTTAAATTTAGGATACAGCAAAAATAAATATTCTTACTCTTTAAACATACTGACATTTATATTTGAAACTGATTCATGATTTATGTTTCCGAGAATTTAAATTAGTATGACTGAAATAAAATCCATTTACTTACGTTAATGAAGATTCTTGCTTAATTTTTTATATGCATTAAATAGGGCACAATAGTTATCCTATATAACAGAGTGTGCGTAATATTATGAAGACTGATTTAAGAGAAAACTAAATTATAATTGCCTCCCGACTGGAAATAAAATCTTCAAAAACGAGGATTAGTTAGGCTAGAAAGGATTAGATAAAATAAAAAATAGTAAAGGGGAGTAGATATTTAATATCAGTTTTAGATTACTTCGTTGTTCTACATAATATCGGGTCCATCAGCAAATCTGTTAGCTCTAGTGGACACAAATTAAATTAATATTAAATAGAAATTAAAATCTCGTCAAAATTATCCATATTATAAATATAAATTATAAATAATTTATAAATCATCTTACCAAAAATTGTCTGCCATTAGCGATTTCTTCTAATTTGGAATATGCTGTCTTACACCTACTCATCTGTGGCTTATATTTCAATGAGTTCTAACTAATCAGTGCAACTCTTTTTGACTTATAGCTGTTTAACTGAATGTGACAAAGCACCCAAAGACTATTTATCTCTAGCTGTGCATGGATGGTATGCCTTCGTGGAGGACATACTAAGGGAAATTGGCTTTTTTACATTACGTTGGGAAAACGACGAAACGTCAAAGCAGAAAGCCTATTTTCTGGTACTATTGCTCGATGGTCTTAATCAACCGGTGACTGACGTGCTTTTTACCTTTTAATCAAACTACAGTTCTCAGACCGGAGCCTAATTAGATTGATAGGTATGCTGTGATGTTATTATGATAAAAAAACTGTTTTTGTGGGTATACAACATAATTTAATTTTGTCAAATTAGATTAATTATTTCTCTTTTTTTCCTTTCTTTTCTTAACTTTCTTTTTTTATTATTTTTTGTTTTCTTTCTCTTTTTAAAAAAAACATGACCTTAAGGAATAATTCTTTTGTTTTTACGTTACCTTCTTGAATAATTAGCCCAGAAGGGTTATTAGTTTCGTTTTGGCATTTTGCTTTCATTCACTATAAATGGCGTTTCTCTATTCAGATTGTTGCCACCAAAAATAGAGCCCTGCATTATAATTAAAAAAATTAAATAATGAAGAATATATGTATACTGAATGTAATGCATGAATGTATGTATGTTTCTCGCACTGTGAAAAAATAACGGTACCTAAAGACATCAAATTTTGAATAAAGTAGTCCTCCACTCGAATATGGGCATATGAGCCCAAACTTGAAATTTGGAATTTTTTTTATTATCTTTTTCATATTTTGTAAAACTTTAACGAATTTTTTTATCAACAAAGTCTGATTACTTCAAAACGGGCAATGGCAACACTGTACGGGAAAATATGTCTCCAGAGCGCGAGACTGTGTATCGGAAATTCTAAAGATGCTCTTATTTAAATTATTTTGTGATACTGTAATATTGAATTTAATGTTGCGGTTTATGTACGAAGACATGATAATTAATAAATAAAGGTAGCACACAAAACATTCAAAAAAGAACCCCTTTGGGTGTCATATCGAATATGAAAGATTTCTGATTTTATTTTTTATGTTATTTTTATATTTACTTTCTTAATTTTTCTTTTGTTAATTTTAAGTTTTCCCAAAGCAATTCAGACACAGAGACTGCAGAACTTAATTAATAATTTTCAGACAAGCTTATGCTAACTTAAGACTAGACCTCAAAAGTCACAGTGGCAAAAAATAAGAAAAGCAATAAATATTATCTGAAATTTATAGCAAAAGGCCTTTAAAGTAATAGTTCTTCTTTTCTTAAACGCAAGCGAAACAGCAAGTTTTATTTGACCATTTATATAACGCACCAAACAAAACATAAACTGCAAAGGAGTAATTCTTGCTACCAGACTCGTAGAAAAAATAAACAAATCTCCCCAAAATCATAGGGATGTTTTCATGCGACATTGTTTAAGTGTTCGTTACATTTCTAAAATTTTCAGATGACGAAACATAATTAAAACTTGTTAAATGCATATTCTGTAATGTCAAGAATTCTGTCTGTCAATTTTCATGTTTATTCCTCTGTTTCTATCTTAAGAAGAAAAGAAAATCAACAAAGCTTGAAATGGAAAACATTCACAAATGCAACTGACATTAAAAATGAGAGAATAATGAGATTTGCACAAAAATATATATATAAATATACATAAATCAATACAAAAGCATGCATTTTGTTAGAATTTAGTTCAAGTTTTTGAGTCTTACGAAAACCTTGTAACATCTAAAAAGTTAAACTCTTAAATTAATAAGAAATATTTTACTTCATATCAATTATTTTTTTTTCCAGTTTGACATTTTAAATCATTTGCTTTCCATTTGCCGAAAGAATTTCGTTATTTCGGCTTTCTACCTACCGGGACAAAAAAAGAAAAAAGAATCTTCGATAAAGAATCAAGCTATTTATATGAAGACAAATTTTTACGACTTGCATCTGAATATTACTCGTAACGGCTTTCATTTGAAACAATACGAGCTATGTAAGGAGAAGTGCCATAACAATCATGAGCAGTTTTTTGAATTGTTTGAATGTTTTAAAAAATTACTTGTAAAATCATGTTGTAATTAAAAGGAACTGAAATGATTAAAGCTGCATTGCATTTCGAGAGGAAGAAACATTATCTCTCAAATTCAAAAATAAGTACTTTTGAACAATTCATACTCCTCTTGTTAGCATACAATGGCTCACACATACGTATTTAAAATGTTTTTTGATAAAAATAAGTACTTTATTTATTTTTTATTATGCTTACTGACAAATATATAAAATAATTCGAAAGCGTCCTTCTAAAAACGCAAAGAACTTTTTTTAACGTAAAATAATATTTCGCGTATTCTTATAAAGAAAACTCTTTAGAATAACACTTCACTGATAAGCTATCATAACAATGTTGGAAAAAACAAAAATAAGGACCCACCAGTGGCTGACCGGTAAAGTCGTTGAACACTGGTAGTTAGGTCCGAAGTAAAACTCCCGCGAACGGGCTGGCTGCGGGCCGTTTTTGTGGTTTTTCCCATGTGTAACGTGTTTGCCGACCAGGTTCCCTTAGAAAATCCTCCACGAAGGAATTCCTCCCTTTAGACAAATAGCCGTGGAGGCTTTGTCGTAGTCCCATAAAACAAAACAAAAAAAAGATAAAGGCTGCTGAATTTCCCTATCCCTAATTAGTATGAGAAAATATATACTGTCTTGATACTTGTCCACACTCCAAAAGAAATAATGGTAAATTAATTAATTTAATTTAAAACTTACTTTTTACTTGCCTTTATTATATTATTTTAGTATTATTTAATTTAGTTTCTAGCTTATTTTTAGTATGTTAATAGCTTCTGTATCTTTTTTGTTTATATGCATATTCATGTCGGGGAAGTTTTTTGTGGGCAAGAGTTTTTAAATTAAACTGGTTTTCTAAAAAATCGGTATTATAAAGGGTATTGTTTTGTATTGGCTTTGATTTGTACTTTTCTAAAAGTTCTACTTGTTTGAATTGCTTTTGGTGGATCACATCATTTGGTTTTTCTTTTGCTTTTGAATTTTACACTTGCCTACATAAATGACGAAACACGAATTGAATAATTGAAGAGTTAGGTTTGAGGGCAACTTCCCCTTGATAAGTCTGTCTTCTGCCAGCTCAACAATTATTCACTTATTTTTTATTTTTAGGTTTTTAAAATAAATTAATTACAATTTTATATTTGCTACTTGCACTTGATTTACTTTGTTCTCAGAATTTAAATGATATTGTAGATTAGTTCGCAGCAATATAAATTATTTATAATTTCTTTTAAACTTATTTCAATAATTAATTTCTTATTTTAAATTGCTTTTTACGAATAGAAATTTTGTTAAATTCAAATTTCATTCCTTGCAGCAATGGCGTAAGAGAATTATTTAAGTTTAATTTAACTTTACTATATTGTTTTGAAACAATATGCTAATTAGTATATACTCTCTCTATATATATATATCAGCAACATTATGGAATTCTTAATTTCGCCATTTTCAGCTGCAACTGAAAACTGAAATTAAATGGAATATAAACACCACCGTGGTCATACATGGACTCATAGCAAATATTTTTGTTAAGAAATTCATAACTCCTAAAACTGATTAACTATTTCATATAATTAATATTCTCTTTTCAAACGAGTGTAACATTTTATATGGAACTAAGATTGTAACTAGCCATTATGAATTTAGTATTATTAGAAAATAAGACATATAATATTCTCTTAATGAGATGCAATGTTTGCTTTTTTAGTTAGGTATCTATACATTAGACATTTAAAAGACTTTTCCCTTCTGTAACCAACAAAAAGCTTAAAATATATCTCCTGTTCTCAGGCTTTGTAATGTATAATTAACATTGAATTAATGATTGCATAATTAATATATTTCGCAACTAAATAATTAATATTCTTTCATGTTTCAAGAGATTGATTTAGTTTAAACATTCCTTATTGCATAACATAATGATGTATCTGTTGGAAGAGCTTCATATAGCGATAGACTGTTTAAATTGTACTGATTGAAACAAAATCTGATGTAGACACCTACATGACACCAACTGTCTTTGAAAGACTGAAAAGTAAGGACTTATTACTCAATTTTAACGCTACGAAATTTTTGTCTGGACATTGTAAGTTCAACGTTTATCTCGAACGGTTTAAGCTGACATCTTCCAATTTGTGTAATTGCAATCTTGGCTTTCAGCAAGGTGTTTTCCACCTGCCTTTTGATTGCCCATTGCTTGATAATGCAAGAAATCTATTGGAATTATTGAAAATTAATTGGAATTTATTGGCCGCCGAAATGTTATGATTTTGTATCCTTACCTTCGGGCTACCGAGGTTTTGATGGTTTTGATGACTTTTATTTTAAACATTGCAAATGATTTCTTTATATATTTATATTTTTTGTCTGTGTGTTTTCCTCTTGTGTTTGATTTCATTGTATTATTGAAAGCTGATGTTATTACTTAGGAGTTTGTCTTTTTTTTACTTACTATTTGTAAGCCTCATGTGATACGTTGTGGTGAACGAGGATTTTCTTTCTTTGAACATATAAAAAAAACATGACTTCCTTGTACGGTCTATTAAATTGTACATATGTTTTACTGCATTTCATTTAAACATAGTCTGTCGAATTTCAGTAGGGATATATTTTCTATTTAATGAGTTTAGTTCTCACTTCGCAGCAAGGCAATACATAAGAAACTCAAAATATCTTCAGGAAAAAATTGCAAAATACAGAAAAACATAAAACACTAAATACAGTTAAAAACAATTAAAAAGCAATTGTAAAATTTTAATTACACTTTCTATGTAAAATGAACCACCTTGCTAGAGGGCAGGAAGACAGAATTTTCGGTGCACAAATCTGAAAGTTTACTTTCGGTTCCACCCAGCAAAAATGCACTGAAATTGGTGCAGAAACTGGGACAATTCACTATTCTACGAAGGATTTCAAATGTAAACAAATGGCGGCTACCTTAAGCTTAGTAGCACTGGAACAACTTTCAAATTGTTGATAATTCTAGAGCTACTGCATGCAGATTTATTAAAGGTTTAAAACCCTTAACCTTAATATCACTCACTTTTAAGATAAAAATGCACAATTTACCAGCATATAAGAATAAAAATACGGTACTCGCCGAACCGGGTAACAGAGTGAGTATATATATAAACACCTCGTACTTACTTCGTACAATTAAGTAAAATAATAATGAAAAAGGAATGACAGGGAAACATTTAAATTCGCCCATTTAACGAAATAAGAATACTGGACACAGAGCAGTTGTCGTGAGCAGAAACATTAACAAAAGCTACAGAAAATAATTAAAAAAAATAAGAGCTTACGCTATTTCTTATCAGTTTTTTTTATTTGTTAGGAGGTGAAAAACTGGTAGCAAATTCGGAACGTTAAAAAGTGCGTTGCTAGAGGTAACAAACACAGCATTAAATATAATTTCGTCACGATACGCATAAAATTATGATAAAAATAATTTCTATGCACTTTTTACAAATAACAAAAAAAGAAACAAAGCAAAAAAAAGCACGCAATCTTGTTTAGTTAATATTAAAAACGCTTACGCGTAAGATTATATGATTGATTGAAGTTTTATTAAGTTTTCTTTGGGGATCGAATCTTTCATTATTTATCTATCTATTTGTCTATTTATATATAGGGAAAAAAGTAATCATAAACATCTTAATATCGTTCATAATTAGGAATTTCTCCTTTTAACTTGCGTAATGTCTAATCATGAAATTGGTGGCCCATTAGGAAAATGCTTAATTTGTAAAAGTATTTCTAACAGCATCAAAATATTCTTGATCTCACGGTCTGTCATTCTGAAGAAATACATATAAAAATTGCTGGCGGTAGTATTAGGGCGGCAAACATCCGTTTAGATGTATAAAGATTGAAATTAGGCCACCCAGACGGGAAAGCAGTTAGTGAAAGTAGTTCATATACTGCACATATGAAAAAATTAGAAAAACTTGTAAATTCCAACATAAAAGTTACGTTTAAAATAATTTTTATGATGCAAAGAAAGAAGAATTTGATCGTTCTGGCTATTTTGTTATTAATTGATCCAGACGTCATTAGCAGATTTTATAATGAAAACAAAAATGAAATTTAATCTGTTTTTATTGATTGGAAAACATTGATGTTCTCTAAGGAGAGAAAGCGATAAATTTTAAGAATTTTCTAATGAATAAATTGATTTCATTAACAGAAAAGTGAAATGCAAGAAAGTATAATATTATAGAAATAATATTTTAATTTAAAAAACAAGGATATTTTGTACTTATACTTAATATTATATCTTATTTTAAAGTGGGCAATGTATTTAAATACCTTTCAATACTAATGCATTTAAGATAGCTTTAAAACTTTATTATTACATTAAATGTTTCTAAAACATGCAATGTTTTAAATGTCACATTTATTCAATAATTTCCCAAGTATATCTAATTCTAGGTGAATTATTAGGTCTCTCTATATTAAAATGCATTAGTAATGTATTCAAATTCTTTATACATGTGTTTTACCCATAAATTCTGTCTAGACTGGAGATTATATATTTATTTACAAGACTGCTAGACTTCACATTTTGATTTTGCTTATTTTAGTCAGTTTATCTAAATAGTTTCAAGTAATACATAAGCAAAATTAATTTTATTTTTAAGTAACGGATGATTTTCTCTATATTCGAAGCTAATTACTAATTTTAATCGGTCTTTCAAAATGAAACATATTTCTGCATTATAGCTGTTCCTCTACTTTCTGATTTAAGTCCTGTACTTAACTGATTTAGCTTTATATTTCCCTTTTAATATCTTAGTACTAACACACATCTTTCTTATATTCAAAACATTATATCTCATCTTTATCTGCGTCTTCGTTTTTTATATTTCATGCGCGTCTTTCAAAAAAGGCAGAATTCTGTATCTCCCATTCTACTGGGGCATTCAATGAAATTTAACTTGCGATTTTCGTATATCGAAAGCGCAACTAAGGATATACACTCTTAGACAAAAGAAACGACGCACCACAACGCACCGAGAAGATATAAAGCAAATTGGACACAAATTGATATGCACACAGGTTTCGACGGAAAATGCAAAATTTTACATTTTGACTGCCAATGAATGAACGGTTGTCGCTACAGCGCATCTGATCTTCGCAACTGGCTGGATATTTAAGAGGAGAAATTACGATTCCAGGTCATAAATTCTTCACGAATTTCATTCCGTGTATTCTGCTAGACAGTAACTAAACCTCGCATACAGGTGCGCGAACGATATGCGCAGATGTCAGAATTTGAAAGGGTCGTGTAGTTGGGCTCAGTTGCTGGTTGGCCTTATCGGCGAATAGTTCGACATATGAGCAAGAACGATGCCACTATTAGACGATGTTGGCAGGAATGTGTGAACCATGGCCGCAGACAGCGTCAAGAAGGAAGCGTTAGGCCTAGAGAAACGACAAAACGTGAAGACCGAGCAATCGTCAGAGCGGCACTCACAGCCTCAGATGCATCATTATCATTGATTGTACGTGCAACTAGTGCTTCAGTGACCACAAGGACCATTCATAGACGGCTCACAGAAAGGGCGTTGAGGTCACGGCGCCCCTTCCGCCAATTACCATTGACCTCTGTATACAACGTCAAGCCCGTCACTAACTGGAGTAGAATAGTCTTCAGTGATGAGTTCCGCTTTGAACTGAGCCCCGATGATCAGCGAAGGTGAGTCTGGAGACGCTCCGAACAGCGGTGTGATACCAACCTGGCCGACTACTAGCAGTGATGGTCTGGGGTACCATTTCATTTCATAGTAGGACACCTTTGGTTGTCATCCGTCGCAACCTTACAGCACAGTGAACACACTTACAGCTACACTTTGTGAAGCTCTATCACTTCAATAAATCATCCAATTTTTCTCAACTGTAACCATTTGTCTTTCTGTACATGTACATCACTTCTACGGATTTCCGTCCCGTTCGGATAACTCCTTCTTGGTGCGTCGTTCTTTTTTTTTTCTAAGAGTGTATATTAGATTCGTATTAGAAGAAAATGGATTGCGATAAATTAATTTCACCAAGTGAATTATTCTTGGGGAACTCAAAAATGTGCATAAAGATAAATTTTTAAATTTTTCTATAAGTTTCTCACCAAATTTCACAAAGTTCAATATTTGAGCATAAATTGTGTGGTAAAATCGAATGGAACTAATTCGTATGTCACTTCAGCAAAAGGTCGTTTTTTTGTCAAAATACCTTTGTTAGAACAATGCTATATATAAATCTAATATATATATTCTAAGCCACGTTTTCGAGACATTGATCCAAGTTAAATTTCGTAAATCGGGCCAGTAGAAGATCGCATATATAACTGTTCCATTTTTAATTATTTTTTATTTTTAATTTCATTTTGTTTGTTTTATTTTTTTTTTTACTTTTATCCTGAGTGTAACCTATATATGTACGCATAAACACTATAAACATATATATGTATGCATGTATGCGTGTATATTTGTCACATACAAACAAAAACAGAAACAGCCTGTGAATTTATACATTAACTGATTGATAGATAAACAGATAGATAAAGCACGAAGAAATTAATATGTGATACACTCGCAGTTTTCTGTGATCTTATTCAATGTTACATGTTATAGCGCAATTATATGAGAATTTTCTTTTTTTCTACTGTATCCATCTCTGACACGTATGATTTTTAATTTCCTCAGAAGTTCATATTTACTACAATAATAATGTATTTATACGTCTCAATTTATCTTATGATTTTCTTAAATACATACAATTTTCTGTAGCTTTTGATTTGAAAGGCGAAACCAAACTTTGAAAGAAGCAATTTTTTCTCTCTCATTTCTAGAAATTTGGCCTTCCTTCTGTTTGAAATATTCTTTCGTGACTGGGCAAAAGAGTACTTCTACAGCTCAAAAGTAAATTAACGACGAAACGGGAAGAAGAGAATTCAGAACCAGATGTGTTGAAGTGGTAATCCGATTATACTGAGCTTTCGTTCAACGCTCGTTGACTTTTGCACTATTCTACTATTTTTTTATCCTCTTACCACTCGCCATAAAATACCATTCCTTAAATAGAACAATTTATCTTTAAAGTAAAAGACAGCAATTTCCAAAGGTTTAAGATACATAGAGAAAGAAATGTATAAGTGTTAAATAAAGGCTAAGAAAATGTCATAATAGCCAAAGTGGGTTTTTGAAAAAATATTAACTGTAATAAATAGAGATATCCAACCGTAATTTAAGACTAACTTTTTAAAAGGAGTAAGCCATAAACTAAAAGATATGAACATGAAGATTAACTTGTTCACAATCAAGTCGTCGCTAGAGTCACACAGACATTACGTACGCGCGTATAGCTTCAATCTTGTTATTTTATAATTTAAAGGTTATTCATTAACATTCATTTAGTAATAAAAAAGAAGGAAAATCAAAAAAATAATAGTAAGAAACTGTGTAAACAGCTTATTTATAATTTTTTATCAAAATCATTCATTGAGCTTTACCGTCAATATTGTGATATTTAAATGAAACATAGATTCATTTGGATATTTGTAATAAAATAGTCCTGTTTTGCAATTTCTATTTTTCAGTTTCTTCTTAAATTTGTTCCATATACTTGATTAACTGTCTATAAAAAGTTATCTTAGTATAAAAAGGAGTCATTAAATTTGTTCACTGAAAAGTAATCACTAAATTCGTTCTCGAACATTTTGACAAAATTTCAGTTAAATGTATGGCATTTTGCATTTACGGTATTAAAATACAGTGGATATTTTATTAATTAGATATCATTCTCAACGCGAGCCTCGTAAAAGTTAAGATTTTATGTTTACAAAACATTCATACTCACTGCTCAAACTGCTTTCATGAACTTACCCATCTTACATTTAAAAATTTCATAGTTAAAAAAAATATATGCCTATACATCAGTAGTAGTATATGCATTTTGCTTTTCCAGACCTTCGAAGAAATTGCATATTCCAAATAATATTTAACGAGATTATATACAGTAAATTTATTACCGTAGATAATTATTCTATTGTTAATGCATATTCGTCTTTAAAAGTTATTTAGAAATATTTAAAGTTTTAAAGTAACAAGTCATGGTGAATGTAAAATGACAGTACTTAATGTTAGCCGAAAAGCATTTAATGTCCGGTTCCGGTATTTCTACATTTTTCGTGAGTGTCATAATTTCTTCCGGAAGCATTACAGGCATTGTCTCGAAAAGCTCTGTTATCTCTTTCTTTCATATTCTATTTAATTAATGTTTGATGAAACTGTATTAAGTCATTAAGTCATTAAGTTATTAACGAAGCAGGAGACATGAAAAATGAGCAATGCCCTCACCGGGACTCGAACCTCAGAGATTTCGAATACGCGCCGAGTGTGTTAATCATTATAGCACTAGAGCATGTTAAGAAGGCACGAGAAATACATTATATACTCCCCCTTTTAAAGGGCGATGGGGATTAGGCGACCCGATTGCCAAATTCGGACGGTGGAGAATCATCATCTACCACCTTTTCTAGTTCTGGCGCGACTGTAGAGTCATTAGGCTATTTCAAAGCAGGAGACATGAAAAATGAGCAGTGCTATCGCCAGGACTCGAACCTAGGACCTCTCGAATAAACAACGAATATGCTGACCATTACACCACGAAAGCATGCTAAGAAGGCGGGAGAAATACCTTATAAAATTTTCGGAAAATTAATTATGAAGTGTGGAAATGTTTTAACAGTAAAGCAGTTATTTTACATATGTTATATAAAAAATGATTCTAAAATGAAGAAAAGAATATAAATCTGGTCATCAAAATTAAAGGAGAATGGCAAAAATGAAACGTAACTGATACTTAATAAAAATTATTAATAGAAGTTTGTACAAAAGCATTAGTCAACATGAATTAAATATTTGGCTTCTGACTGTTCTCAAAATATTGATATTAAAACGAAATTTATAGTAACTGGAAAAACTTTCCTTTAATATGGTGACATCGGAGAGATATGCATGCATCACATCTTGATTTCTTTGATTTACCAAAGTGTTCATCAAGCCTTGTTAAATTGCACTCCTCTCTTTTAAGAGCAGCTGCTGGATTGTCCGGGGAGGAATTTGGCATACTAAAATTCGACACTTTATGGCATACAATACAAGTTCAGTCGCGTGAGTAAGGTGGCCAATCCATGAGTAATATCTTCTGTTTACAAGTATTCTTACACCACATATGTTACATGAGGCTGAGAATTGTCATCTGTAAGGGAAACATCTGGGCCATCATCACCTCTAAAATATCTAACGTAGCATTCCAATACCTCCTCTAGATATCTCCAAACAGTTACTGAACCTCTTTGAAATATATGCAGTTCGGTGCGGCCATTTGTCTGGTTCCTTCGCCAAACCATTAAAGCCCCATCGCAGAAATGGAGTAATTCTCTGACTAGGGAATGTAGGTTTCATGTTTCGTTCTCTCTCCAAAACGAATTGCGTCTAGAATCACTGTTCAGATTATATCTGGACTTATCAATAAACAATACTCGGGCCCAGTTGTCTTGGCTTCATTGAACATCAACCAGTATAAACGGTACCGCGTAGAACTTGAAGTGAGTGGGACACAAACCATTAAATTCTCACATAGCATCTAACCTCATTAAGCCTTCGTGCAGCAGCAGAACGGTTAATTAGAGTTCCTTTGGCAACCTGAAGGTGTATAACCACATCACTTGTAGTCGCTTCGCGGTTTCTTCGAGTCGACAAATACAGAAAATAGTCTTCTGGTGCAGTTTTTGCTCTTGATTGCCCTTGACCAGGCTCTCTGTCAATTAGTTTTAATTGCTCCAGTGCTTAAAAAGCGGTCACAATCTCTTGACATAACACGTTGAGGGATATATAATCTTGGGCAACCTTCATTTATTTTTGACATCCCTCGATTTTATCAAGTATTCACCTCGCGGAATTCGCGGAATTCGAACCTAGGACCGAACTACAAGTGTTCAGCTACTTTACCGCTTGGCCACTGGTAGGCAAGGATTAATAAAGAATATTCAAAATTAGACCAAGTTTTGCAATTTAGGATCGTATTTATGATGCAAAAGAAAAACTGAAAAAGAATATATGCATTACATATAATATACATATTTTTTACATTCGTAAATTTTCTGCTTGGATTTTCATTCTACATTAAATTTTGGGCTAAGCTTATTTTTCAAAAAACGTCAAAATGAATTTTTATTCCGAAGTGTTCATAAAAGTTAAGCTGTTATTGCTCTTAAATGAATGGAAAATGACATAAAACTATTTATGTTTTTTTCTCAGCATTGGGTTCTTGTTTCCGCACTTTTTACTTCCATTTTTAATTCTTAACTTTACAATGTGCGTATTCGCTATATCTTGCAAGCATTATTTTACGTAATTCATCTCAACATAATTTTATATAATCCGGTTGGAATATTTTAGATCTTCGACACATTTTGTATGCGAAATTTCCCTTCAACGAAGCCCTAAGAACATAAAACAAGAAACAAATGTACTTATATAAAGGTATATGCAATTTACCTGTTTGTTTAATAAAATAAGGAAACATATCAATTCTGAATAGAATTCTGTTTTAATTTGAAGACAGAGGATATTTCATCCTTTACAATAAAAGGTATTTCTCCCGCCTTCTTAACATGCCTTTGTGGTATAATGGCCAGCACACTTGGCGCTAATTCGAGAAATCTGAGGTTCGAGTTCCGGCAAGGGCACTGCTCATTTCTCATGTTTCCAACTTCAAAATACCTAATGTCTCTCCAGTGGCGCCAGAGCTAAAACTGGTGGTGGATGATAATTCTCCACCACCAGAATTTGGAGATTGGGTTCCCTAATCTCAGGTCGCTCTTTAAATGGGGGAGAATGTAAGGTATTTCTCCCACCTTGGTAGCACATCTTTGTGGTGTAATGTCCAGCACACTCGGCGCATATTCGACAAGTCTAAGGTTCGAGTCCCGGTGAGGGCATTACTCATTTTTCACGTCTCCTGCTTCAGAAAAATATTAATGACTCTACAACCCTTCAAGAAACTCAACATATTTAAGTAAAAATACAAAGTCACAATAACATCTTTATCGTCAGTATTGCATTAAAAATATAATTAAATTGGTAATATGCTTAAAAATAAATTTGTTCAGTACGCTTTAAATACTAGGATGCATTTTGCATATCTTTAGAAATAATAAAACAAAGTTTCTAAGTATGTACCAGCCTTATCTGCTGGTTGTAATAATATAAGAAGCACTTACTCTATTACTTTCAGAGGTAGAGTTGTTTACTAACACATGAACGTACTTTTACGTAAACTTTACTTGAAATTTCTCTATTCCTAAAAAATTCTCTAGGAGATGTTCCAAAAGAATTAAATACGCTAGATAAGCCACAAGACATATATATAAAGATATTTTTTCAAAGAATATATACAGAATAACAACAATGAATGGCTAGATGCAGCCCGTTCAACCGTTTATGCCAAGTCACGATGTCCATGCTCAATTCAAGGAAGTCAGCTCATGTTGAAAGCACCGTCCATTTGTCAGTGCCACTAACACGCGGACAACCCACGTGTTTTGAAAGAGGCAGAAAGATATGGCCCTTTAATCTGCCTTTCTCGTATTCACCCTAGGGTTCCTTTTCCAGCATTTTTTCTGTTTATTTGTATTACTTCTTACGATCCATGACTTAAGACCTCATCAATAATACGTTTGCCTATTGGCAAAAGCAGAAGGTAGTCTGATTTGGTTTGCTGATATGAAACAAACAGTTAAGAATTTGTTTTGCTTAGCAAATGCCGTAAAAGTTGAATTTATAAAATACTTATTCCCTTCAATTTTAAATTGAATTCGAAATAATTTCTATTGTTTAAGTATTTTGATTCTGCAATGCAGAAAAACCTTGAACGAGAGGTAATGCTGGAAATTTGACTTCTGAATTTGTAGCGAAATAATAATACATTAATTCTGCAAAAACTTATAGTTAAATGTGTGTAATAATATTAATGTAGAGTAAAATTAATGTGTGTTATCGTGGCTTTACTTAAATAAAACTCATCAAGATGTAAAATAGGAACATAAAGCAAACAGACCTTCGCAAAATGTATTCGTTATTTTGGTAGATATTGTATATTCAGAAAACTCTCTTGTGGACACCACATGACTTCTTTGCGTGACCTATTAAATTATACACATTTTTGCTGCACTTAATTTAAACTTATTTCCTCAAATTTCATTACAGATAATTTTTCATTCAATTAATCCAGTTCTAACTTCAAGGCAAAGCAAAAATGCACAAAAACTCAAAATATCTTCATTAAAAATTGTAAAATACAGAAAAACATAAAACAGCAAATACAGTTAGGTGCAGACATTGAAGGTGCAGAAACTGACTTAATTCACAATTCTACTGTGTTTCAAATGTAAACAAATAGCGATTCGGTAAGCTTAATTCGCCTCTTACAAATTGTTGATAATTCTGCAACTATTGTATGCAGTTTTATTATAGACATAAAAACTTTAACCGGAACATAGAAACTACATAATTTCCGTTGCTTTGTGATGTCACTTTTAAAGCAAAAAAAGCTCCATTTACCAACACATAAGACTAAAAAACTAAGCTCACCGAGCCAGGTAACAGAGTGGGAATATATATGTGTGTGTGTGTGTGTTTGTGTGTATAGGACTGGAGCAGTCGATTGGAACAAAAACGGGAGCTGCACAATTGCATGTTATAGCAATTTCATATACAAAATTCCAGCGTTCTAGGACTACTCATTCTTGCGAATTATGCGAGATTCACGTATTGGTCACTTTACTTAACCTGTTCCGCCAAACTAAGTTAATGGCACTACAGGGTTAGGAAGTCATCTTAGTCATTGCTATAAAGCTGACGGTTATGCCGCCTTTCTACATTTTACATTAATCTTTAGTTTCTTGGACATAATTATTTTCATCCACTTGCTTCATTATCTCTAAGATGCCCTTGTTGCAGTAATAGTCCGTGAACAGTCTATTCACAGGATATGTGATGTAGTCGGAAGGGAAGAACTGCTGTCGGAGGTGCTCTGTCAGAGGGCAGGAGAGCAGGTAATGTAGTGCGTCCGCGTCTTCCCCGCGAAAACCGCAAGAACAGTTGACGTCCCGTCTGAGGAATCGTCTGTAATACGCTGGGAAAATCCCGTGGTTGGTACAGGACTGGAGGAAGAGTCGGTTGCATTTGAGCCTGTTGAGAGTAGGTATTGGGAAGATGTTGTAAGTAAATCTTCCTGTCTCTTCTTCCTGCCATCTTGATGACCGTGTCTCTTGGAATGTTGTCTTGAGCAGCCTTTTTTCAACTTCTGCGCAAAGCGGAACTTCCTTGTCAATTTCTGGTTTGAGAGCTGCGGTCTTTGCTAGTTCATCCGCTCGTTCGTTGCCTTTCTGCCCGGTGTGTCCTTTTATCCAGTTGATATTTAAAGGAATGGAGGAGCCTAACGTTAAGAGGATCTCTCTAAGTGCTGCCGTGTGCGGATGTTTTGCAGAAAAGGAATTCAGCGCATTCAGAACGCTCATGCTATCTGTGAAGAATGAAGTGTGAGCTGCTGGTTGCGTACCTAACCATAAAGCTGCTTCTTTGAGTGCAAGGGACTCGGCTTGGAAGACTGAAGCGTAGTTGCTTAGACGGAATTGAGCTTGATAAATTTCTTCATTGTTCGAAGAGAAGCCGTCAATGGAAAAATATCTTCCGAATCCATTTTAAATCCATTTTACAATCTGTTTTGGCAAAAACAGTCCTTTACTTTGTCCGCACGTACAAATGTCACGCAAAAACATCGTTCAAATGGTTTCGAGAGTGATCGAAATTTATATCTTTGTTTAAATATTACACCCGGATCTTTTCACGATTACAATACTTTTTTTACTTCATACAAGGAAACAAAATTTGCAATAGAAATATTTAAATTCAGAATAAGATATTAAGATATTTATTTTTTTTTATTTTAAATTAATAGAAATGTAAAAGTGATTTTCAAAAGTTACCCTCTGAATAACGTAATGAGATATCAATGTATGCTTTTTTATGCTTCTGAAATATATTTT
Source organism: Stegodyphus mimosarum (assembly GCA_000611955.2). Classification (NCBI taxonomy): domain Eukaryota; kingdom Metazoa; phylum Arthropoda; class Arachnida; order Araneae; family Eresidae; genus Stegodyphus; species Stegodyphus mimosarum. The sequence continues at coordinate 55,296 of KK121748.1, read as the reverse complement.
CAGTATCATCGTACTAAATATGTATGTCATACTGTGCAAAACGTATGAGTTTACAGTTAAAAAAATACAATATATAAGCAAATATAAATATGCATTATATATCCATTATTTTTAGAAGTTTATTTCTTTTAAAATTATTTATACGTGTCAACTCTCCTCGTCTCTGCTACTTATTTTTACAATGTGTCTGAATACATATTTTTTTTTTTGGAATTCAATCCGAGAAGAGCTGATATAGTTAAAGGAACAATTTTATCCATGCTTTTTAATGGATTTCTGTCTGGTGTTCTTCTTCACTAGAACGTTTATGAGCACTATCTGCCTATTCAAATACATTATTAACAAAAATGCTGATACATATTACTGCGTGCGTACTGGTTTCTAATGGACTGAACGCATACAGAACCGATGAGAGTATGATAAAATTCCTTTTGCCAAAAGAAACTCTGTACAATTCTGGAACTTTCCACAAAAATACTCGTACAGCTATTCTCAGTATCACAGAGCATAATCAGTAGTTAACAATTCAAATTATTTAAACCGTTAAAAGCAGCACAATGCAAAGTGCATTTAAAGAGTGAAGCTATTACGGAGTTATTTCAATATACCGAATTCACGCTGAACTGAGCATCAGCTGAGAGCAGGTACTCTCTCCGGTCTTATACATTTTCTCTCAGACTGTCTAGAAATCCGTAGTGAATTCCACTTATCGAAATTAGTGGAAAGTTACATCTAAGAGCCAGATACGTTTATAGCTGCATAACTGGATCAATTACATTTGTTCAATTAGAATAATCATTGCTATTATACGAATGTGATGATCTGTGTATTTGTATCACCGTATCGCCAAGCTTGATGAAAAATTATACAGCTGTATCTCCAAGCTACCAATGGTTTTGGCGATATTTCGCCAATTTAGCGAGACAGCATATGGAATATTAAATGGACTTTCCTTTGTATTCATACTTTTCCGGCAGAGTTTCATTTCTTTAGATTTTGATGTTAAGTTATTAAAAAAAAGTCTGTACAATGTTGCCATTACTCGCTTTGAAATCATTAAGGATGTTAATAAAAAATTTGTTAAAATGCTACAAATATGAAATCGGTAATAAAACAGATTTCAAATTTAAAATTAGTGCTCCCAGATGCCCACATTAGGTGGAAGATTACGTTATTCGAAATTTGATGGCTCTAGGTACCGTTGCTTTATCACAATGCGATAAACATGCATACATTTATGCAGATTCTTCATTATTTCATTTATTTAAATATAACACAAGGCGATAATATTTGGTGGTAACAATTTCAAAAGTGAAAGAACGCTTTCAGTGAATCAACGCAAAATGCCAAAACGAAATTAATGGTCTTTCTTGGCAAATTGCCCCTTTGGATTAAAAAAAAAACTACAATTTCATATGTAATTTCTAAAATTATATACATATGTACAAAAATTTGTAACAATATTATTCATTAGTTCATTAATTGTTACGTGTTAATTCAACTGAGAATGACTGGAAATAAAGTCAGCCCTAAAACTATGAAGAAGCACTTTATATTTAGAACGCATACCACAGGGGAATCAATAGATACATTTCAAATTACAGAATAAAACTTTTGATAAAAGGAAATTACAGCTACTAAATATATGAAATAAAGACAAGTATAATATTTATAAATGAAAGTATTTGGTAAAGAATTAAAAAGAAACTTTTATATGTAGTGGTTAGAAATATAAGTTGCGTGGGTAGATAATAGATATTTGCAAATTTGTTGCATTATAAATAGAAAGAATATATGACTATGTAATTTTTTTCTCTAGATAAATTATTAAAATAACAAAATTGATGGAATTGCTTGTGTCACGAAAGTAAAAATAATCGCTGTGAAAGGAAATACATGCAATTTAAGGCTTTATTTTCCTGTTTCTACTTATAATACCCTAGCTCATTTTCAAACATTTTTGCTAAACTTTATAATAAGATTCCTATGCGAGCTTTTTCAATGAAGGAAAATTTCAACTGCCCACTTTTTGTGCTATTAAATTCATATTTTATTTTGTAAATTAATATTTAGGAAATGCTCTTTGATATGTTTAAAATTATTTATATAAACATTTTGAAGAACCTCTGGTTAAAAGAGCGCAAAACAGATAAACATTGAAAAGAAATTAATTGGAAATTTATGCAGTTTTTCTTGAATTTATTTTTTTACTTGATAGAAAATTCATTTCCTTGGTTACTGACTGACTTTCGCTATACAACAGGAGCAGTGGTTAGCGATGCTGACTGCCGTACCCAGGTTCGAATCCCGGAGCACTGTAAATACAAGGCGAGCCGAAAGTCCTCTGGAGAGGTTAGTGGTATTGCAAGAGGGGTTGGAAACCCTCGAACCCGTCCCCCGGGGTGCTCTGCATCAACATTGTTGACGAAATTAAGCAAAGTCACATTGTCATCTCTGTGGTGTTCAAGGCTCTTGCCAACGACAGGCACTATCTTGCACTCCTTGTCAGGATTATCTTGCACTCCTTGTCTTGCACTCTTGTCAGGATTAATTTTGATGTTACTATCAGACAAGTGAGATGAGTCACAAGAACAACAAAGACTGACTTTCAATTAGATTTTTCAATATTTCAGTTATCTTTAGTTCACTACATTGCCAATAACACCTGAATATCCTGTTACGAGGAATTTTTAAGGAAGGATTTTAAGAACGGTATATTAAATTTCCACTTCACAGTATTGTACGTATAACGTATCGTATGCTTCACTTCGCCATATTTTATGACGGATTTTAAGTATTTATATTTTTATAAAGATTTATTTATTCAACTAATGGAAATCATTCGCCCAGATGGTATGGTGGCTAGAGGAGCCTACTACGGTACCGAAGGGCCTGGGTTCGTATCCCGGAGAAGACATGGATGTTTGCAAATGTATAGTGTCGGTGCGGCATGGCGGCACTTTAAGTATGCAGCGAGCCGAAAGTCCTTTCGTGTGGATTGGTGGGAGAGGAGAGGGGTGGGAGACTCCTGGATTTCCCCCTCGGGGGTTCTCTCCCTCAAAATTGAGGGTGGGAAAATAGAAGTCCAACCTCTCTTCGGAGTAGGCTCTGGCAATCCTTCTTCCATGTAGTAATGGACACGACAACAACAACAACAACAGCAACAACAATGGAAAGCAAAATAGCAATCTGACTTACAATCATATTAGATGGTAACATGTGAAAGTTGAGGACAATCTGTAACCTTGCTGTGTCAGATATGTTTATTTACTAGTTTTTATCTATGAATTGTGATCTAAATAAGAAATAAAAGTGTTTTGAATTCTAGGAAGTTAACAGGGCAAATACGCAAATTGAATATAACTTATTGTAATATAATATATTGCATATGATCACTATTTTTTATGCCAAGGCACACAATTAACGAAGCAGAAGGAGACAATGATCGATCTGCAGCAATTATGGATGAAATTTGTTTGAAGTAATAAAGCAATTTTGGCAATTTCTGCAACCCAATATTGAGATCAGATAGAAAAAATGTGTGATTGCTGTACATTTTACAACCGGATGTGCGAGGAAAGCTATATAAATTACGATTCTAGATAGATGGGGAATTTACATTTATTATACAAAATCATGCCTTGTTCGTTGGCAACAACATTCTATTTTATACTTTTTGGGTATAACGGATCCTCCCTTCAAGATATATATATATTCAGAAAATATATTAATTCTGCGGTATAATATACTTTGTATACTAAACCGTGATATTAAATTTACTTCCGGAATTTGAAGATCTATGCTAATATATTTGAGAATCATAAGAATTCTAAAAGTATCAGCAGTGATCTTTATTTTTATGCAATAAACTTTTCATACAAACACACTAATCTACATTTGTATGAAGGTGTATTCTTATTTACATACCTGTTTCATTTACAAACCTATTTTGCTTATAAACTAGATTTACTATGGCTATAAATGCTATGAATAAACTTTAAAAATACATTAAAACTAGCGGAAGTACCCGATGCGAGTGAAGTTAGATTGAGAGTAATGCATCTAACAACAAAGGGAACGATACCGCTGTAAACCTTCTGTCATAGTGATGTAAAAAAAATACGATCTACAGTCATACATCTTTCAGTCTGATTTGATATGGAACCCATATAAATAAAGTCGATAGAAAAATAAGCTATTTCTCTTTCATTATATCAGCAAAATGGCACGCAATTTTTAATAATTTTCATCTCTCTAATGAAATGGTCGCAAAAGCTCAAGTTCCGTCCAATATTTCATCTATATTCAATTTTAGCCGATTGAATGGGGGGCAAAATATTTATCATAATTGAACAAAAATCAATGACGCGAACAAACACGCAAACAGGCATTCTTCTGTACACGTATAGATTTTGTAAAACTTACAAATTTTTTATTAGCAAACACTACTATTTGAAAGCGAGTAGTAGCAACACATTTCAAAATAAAGCATTTTTATCTCCAGCGCGTGAGACTTTTGCCGCTCGAAAAAATGAGTGCAAAAATTAGTGTTTTTGGAGTTTTTAATTAATGTCTCGGCTGATTAAAGTGGTATGAAGATGAAAATAGTCGAAATGGCTTCCCGCGAGTTTTTGGGAACGGGAATAATGTATTAAATGTTTGGCAATGCTATTTTTATTTCATTGTAAAACTTAGAAAATTTTATTATCAAACTCTATAATTTGAAAGCGAGCAGTGGCAACAACTTTCGAAATAAATCTGATTTTCATCTCCCGCTTGAGAGACTGTTGCCACTTGGAAAAATGAGGGCGAACATTATCGTTTTTCGGAGTTTCCAATTAATATCTCGGATTTTAGCTTTTTCTAGGGGGGGAAGGAAGTAGACATCGACCTTGTAGAAAGTTTGGTGACGATAGATGACTTTGCTATTAGAGGATAAACACGCATACTTCCTTCTTTATTTATATATATATATATACACTCACGTTTGTGAAAATTGCAACACCATGAAGGACTTACGCGAGTGAGCTGAAATTTTCAGGAAATGCAAAGTAGCGCATGATATGCAAATGATTAGAATTGCAAATCCGTAGCGCATGCGTATGCTGAGCAGCGCCCTCTGAACGGCTGATGGATCCGAATAAATAGACGGCTGTAGCGAGGCGTGTATGGTTATCGGTGGTTATCTGCTAGTGGTAAACGTTAACTCAATCTGTACTTATGCCTCGTCGACGAAAGAGAGCGAGATTTGAACAACTTACAGAGTTTGAACGAGGGAGAATCATCGGCCTTCGTGAAGCTGGATTGTCGTATCGTGCAGTAGCCTCTCGTGTGCAGCGTAACAGCAGCACAGTGATGCGCGTTTGGAAGCAGTGGACGGACGAGTGTCGGACAACTCGGAAATCCGGGAGTGGACCCCGAAATGTGACGTCAGCTCGCGATGATAGACACCTGGTCCGCATGGCGCGGACGGACCGTACAGCTTCCTCTAGACAATTGGCAGCACTGTGGTCAATAGCTACAGGTGTTTCATTGTGTGCTTCATCAATTCGTAGACGTCTGCTGCAGTGTGGACTGCGCGCACGGACTCCTTTATACAGGATCCCCCTAACGCACGACCATCGCCGCCTGCGGCTACAATGGGCCAATCAGCATAGAGACTGGCGTGCTGATTGGCAGCATGTCGTGTTTTCTGACGAATCCCGCTTTAATTTGTGGTACCATGATGGCCGCATTCGTGTCAGACGCTATGCCGGTGAACGCCACCTTCCGGAGTGCATTATCGAACGCCACAGTGGACGAACACCCGGAGTTATGGTCTGGGGCGCCATAGCATATCATAGACGATCTCAATTGCTACGAATTGTGGGCAATCTGAACAGCAACCGGTATATCCGTGAAGTTCTACAGCCCGAAGCTGTTCCCTTCCTTCAAAGCTTGCCAGGCGCTGTATTTCAACAGGACAATGCCCGCCCTCATACTGCTCGGATTGTTAAATCCTTCTTTGCAGCGCAGCAGGTACAGCTTCTTCCTTGGCCTGCGTGTTCCCCGGATATGTCGCCAATTGAACATGTGTGGGATGTCATTGGTCGGCGTCTTGCTCGTGATCCTCGTCCTGTTGCGTCTGCAGACGAACTTTGGGTACGCGTACAAACGATATGGAATGCTCTTCCTCAGTCAGACATTCAAACTTTGTTTGACTCCATGCCACGTCGTGTAGCAGCACTTATTGCGGCGCGTGGTGGCCACACAAAATACTGATTCTGATCTCTTGTTCTTGTTTGTTTGCTTTGAACATTTAATCATTTATTTGTACCACTACCACTCAACTGTGTATTAAATTGCATTCGATTATGACGATTCCTTCTTGGTGTTGCAATTTTCACAAACGTGAGTGTATATATATAGATAGATAGGTAGATAGATAGATTGTCATCTAAATTTATTTACAAGCACTAAAATTCCAGTCCTTCAAAATGTGAATTCTAGTTTTTCGTAATAATAAAATGTCTTTTAGATCTGGTGAGATTTGTACTGGAAAATGAATTTTAGGTTACTGTCTCTAATCTAAAATAAAGCTTCTCTACTAGCATAGTACAAATTGAGAACTAAAGATGAGTCACATTTAATGGAAAGAATTTTGATGAAATACGAAACTCATGAAATCTAGATCAGTTAGTTCTAGATTGTAAGAGAATCTTTTTGAAACTAAAGAGAAACTTGAATTAACATAGGGGTAAGTATTCGAATGCTCTTCAGAAAAAAAAATTTTTTTTCCTCTTACATATTAATTCAAAACAATTGCAATACAATGGTTTTCGGAGTCTCCAAATTCATTTTTTAAAACTTGCGAGGAATAAGCAATGAATTTACTTTGAAAATAAAATATGCCCAAAGGTTATCGCGTTTCTGATAACTTGCCAAGTTTTGTTTCTATCTTTATTTGCGTAATGTTTTTATTTTCTTGAATAAATATCAAAAATTTCTCTAAACAAATGCATTTAGATGAATACTTACTGATTATAGAATCTGAAATCTCGTTATTTTTTAAGGCTTTGATAAAGTTTGTTTATTCTGCGAATCATTAATAAAGATCAAAGGCGAATACAGATAAAATTTGAAACAGTAGCAGTTTCTTCGAATTTAAATTGAAGTTGAGGTTGCTTCAGTTATTTTTCCCCCAATGCGTACATGAGGTATTCAAAGCAATAGGAAATACTATATGTTAGGCTGAGCAAAAATGAATGCTATATGCAAAGGTAGATAACATATGAAATTAGAAACATCTCTTTTAATTCTATTAGATATATTATAAGTTTATCAAAATTTTAAGGAAGGTGCATTCTAAATATTACATCAATAGATAAATTTATAGTGCATTATTTAAGTATATCTTTGATTAAAGAAAGATTTAAATTATTAAGAAATTCGAGTAATGCATTTAAACCACTCTTCTGGTTAAACTGTGAAGTCACTAGGTTATTTTGAAGCAGGAAATATGAAACATGAGCAATGCCCTCCCCGGAACTGGGACCTGGACCTCTCGAATATGCGCCGAGTGTGCTAACAGTTACACCTCGAAATAGTATTTTCTCTCTCCTTTCAGCATGCCTTCGTGATGTAATGGTTAGCATACTCGGCGCGTATTCGAGAGGTCCAGGTTCGAGCCCCGGTGAGAGCATTGCAGATTTTTCTTGCTTCCAGCTTCAAAAAAATGCTAATGACTCTACAGTGGCGCCCGAACAGGGACGGTTGTGAATGATGAATCTTCACCACCAGGATCTGGCGAGTGGGTCCCCTAGACCTCAGTTGCCTTTAAAAGGAGGAGTATATATTTTCTCCCTCCTTTTTGCATGTCTTTGTGGTGCAATGGTAGCACACTCGACGCGTATACGAGAGGTCCAGGTTCGAGTCCCGACGAAGGCGTTGCTCATTTTTCACATCTCAAGCATCAAAATAGCCTACTTTCTCTACAATACCTTATAAAGTATTATACTATTTTATTTTAAAAGGGTAAATATGACGTACTATAAATCTTCGATAGGCAAAAAGTACGAGATCTGGCAACGAAACATATTAATAAATGGTATAATAGCACAGCATGATATAATGATGGGAGAAAAAAGGGAAGGATTACAAACATTTTTAACATAAAATAAGTTTTTGAAAAATATAATAGAATTACAGAAAATATTACACTCTGTACACTTGCACTTAAATATGCTGTACTTAAATATTACATGCTACAGTTGACAGTGCCAAATACTTTAAAAATTTATCTTTAACTCTGTAGAGCTGTAACTATAAAATCTTTTGCCAGACCTTTTGCCACTTATATTGATTTTACCCATGGTAAGGAACTTTATGTAGCTATCACATTTATCTGGAACACTAAGGTAACCCATGATAAGGAAATTTATGTAGGTATTACATTTATATGGAATGTAACCGCTGTAACACAGTATTAAGGAAGATAAATTTAAGATAAAGTTCTAGTGGTCTCATTCATAAAATTATTATTAAATCAATAATTGATAAATTTTCTTCCTTATATAAGTTGTTGCACATATTACCTAAGACAGCCTTGTTGTTTTTCATTATTTTAAAATACTTAGTGTAAAGCATATCATAGTGTAATGAAAAGTAATTGTTTATATCATCGTTTTTCAGTAAGTTCCAATATAAATGGTGCAATGTTTATTAGTATTGGACTTTTCTTTGAATATTCATGTGAACCGATAAATGTTTTAGTAAATTTACTTTAAAATGTGTATTTTTGTGCAAACACTTATAAGTTATTTCATCCACCTTCTTCGCATGCCTTCGTGATGCCTTCGTTAGCACGCTGAATGCGTATTCCAGAGATTCATGGTTCGAGTCCCGACGAAGACGTAGCTAATTTTTCATGTATCTTGCTTCGAAATAACCTACTGTTTCTACACGCAGCTGAAAACTTGAAATTTCTTTCTGTAATGCATATTTAAGTTACTGCAAATAGGTGTTGAACTAGTTCCAAGCACATTTGTTTCTCTATATTTATTAGCGTACATATCGATAATTTTACTGAAATATTATTCAAATATTCCTATCTTAAGAGCAAAATTTATTTGCATTTAACCTAAAGCAAACTGTATTTTTATATTTAGAATCAACGTTTCATAAACAGAAAGTAAATGCCAGTCCTAATCAATGCCTAAATACGAGGGTTGATCCAAAAGAAAGGTTATAAGGGCAATAAAACCTTTTTTTTATTAAAAATAGACAGAAAATACAAATGGGGATTAAGGGCCATACTTGCCTATCATTTTTTCAACATAATCACCAAATACTTTTAGGTATTTATTTATCTGAACGCAGGACCAGCTTGTTTAACCCGACTTGGGAGAAATTACGTCCCTGCCCATTGAGCCAGTTTTCGGTTGCAGTTTTCACATCACTGTCTGAAGAGAACCTCATTCCAGATAAATGTTCCTTCAATTTCGAAAAAAGAAAATAGTCACTCGATGCTAAAGCTGGGATATGTGGGGGTGACTCCAGAATTCCCACTTAAACCTTTGTAGCAATTTTTGACTTTGGCGTACAGTATGGAGCCGAGCATTGCCATGCAGGAGGCAACATGCCAGGGCTCTTACTTCGGATGGCTGCATGTAACCTTGTCTAAGTGTCACAATAACGATTGGCAGTAATGGTATGGCCACTTTCCAGATACTCGATCAGGAGAACGAATCCCGAAGTCTACTTTTCTAAACGTCTTGCCATTTCAGTTGCTCAACTAGTGCCATCTGCTGACGCTCTGGGAATTCCTCCCACAAAAAATTTATTTTTCAAATGCTGATGCTTGTAATCTTTTTTTTTTGGATCCACCTATGGTTAACGCTACAGTGAATATATGGAAAGATTAGAATAGAAATAACTCATTATGATGCTCAGAATAGGTCAGAATATTTCTATTCGCCTTATAGTATGTAGAGGAAGCTGATAAGATTTAGTGTAAAATAATAAAATAAGTGAATAAATAAATCCTCAGTAGTAGTGAAAGAAAACGTATATCATTACCTCTGAGGTGAGAGTTAGATGAATCTTCCCCGAAAAAAAAACTAGCATTATTTTTAATGTAGCATTGTAGGCTATCTTTACCTTTCTACAGCAAAGAGAAATTTCTATGATTATTAGCAAATTAGCTTTATCGCATAAAAGAAAAACAAAGCTTTTATTTATGTTACGATAATTTGCTTAATTAAAAAAACTCTAAAATTAATCAAATTTACTGTGAGGATAACAAAATGGTGAAAATTTTGAAAGCAAGCGATCAGGTATTCTTAATCATGTACCTACCAATTATCCCATTCGGAAATGCTTACGAAAATGTAATCAAATTAAATATTTTAGGTTTTATTAGTATGACTAGCCCAAACAGCGTTAGCCCAGAAGGTCTAAATTTCGTTTTGGCATTTTGCGCTGAATCACTGTAAATCACTTTTCAAATTGTTGCCACCAAATGTTAGAGCCCTGCATTATATTTAAAGAAATTAAATAATGAAGAATATCTATAAATGTATGTATGTTTCTCGCATTGTGATAAAACAACGGTACCTAAAGCCAACAAATTTTGAATAACGTAAGCTTCCACCGAATATAGCCATCTGGAAGCCCTAATTTGGAATTTGGAATTTATTTCATTATCAATTTGATATTTTGTAACACTGTCACGAATTTTTGACAACTCAAAGAATTTAATGGTGAGCAGTGGCAACACTGTACGTAAAACAAATTTATCACCAGAGTGCGAGACTGAATCAGAAATTTTAAAAATATGTCCATTTTAAATTTTTTTGCGAATTTTTTTCAGTTACTATTTTATTATTTTTTCATTTATTATTCCAGTTATTAATTTATTACCATTTAATTTATCATTTCAATTACTAATTTAGTTGCATCGATTTTTAAAGTAATTTGTTTCAACGAAGGAGCATCGTTTTCAACTTATTGGAAACAGAATAAACTTTTTATTTTTATTTTCTATAAATGTACAAACCACTGAAACAAATATGCATATGTTGTCTTCAGGATAATAATTATACTTTCCTTCTAGTTACGTACTAATAGAATAGAAAATTAAAAGAAATTCTTGCAGTGAATGTAGTCAGAAAGAATTTAATAAATTTTGAAATAGTCCTTCGAAAGGAAGTTTCCACAATATGTCCTCTCTCTATTCTGTAACTTATTGATTAGAATTCTACTAAATCTAAATCATTCAAAGCATTCAATGGCATAGAAATGTTTCAATATTTGACGAAACCTCCGACTTCAGTTTAATTAGGAAAGCCTTCCTCATGACTGCTTTCTAATGTTGCAGCTTGCTAATAATAGATTGAGCGTTAGTCTAAAACTATTTTAACTCGACAAGCCTGAAATCCGAAATTCCCAGCTTCCTTTAAGCCTCAAAATTAATACATCAAGCATAGTAAATATGCAGTCACTATTAGCAGAATAATGTAGTATTTGAGCTGCATGCTTAACGTGCTAGGATTTCGAGAGGCAGTTCCTGCGATAAGTAAATACCTAAAATATATTTTCCAATTAATATTGCTGTTAAATATTTAACAGAAGATAATGCAGAACTAACTCGGCTTTGTTGATGTTTGTAATTGTTATGTAGTTAATCTTCTCTGAAATTATTCATGCAAAGGATAAATGAGGTTGATTGCTTCACATGAATGCTAAATGTGCATCTTTACTTCATTATTCATTAAAGTTAGATGTTATGTTTAATACTTTCTGTTTCTTCCCAGTACAACTAGTACCAGTAATTAAACAATTTTAATAGTAGCGAACAGTTTCAAAATTACGGAGTTAATTCAAGAATGTCTGCTACTTAACATAGATACCAAGAATCAGATTCTTCTGGATACAAATTTATTTAAAATAGTTGAAACAACATCATGTACCCTATTTTAAATAAAACACACTCTCTGAAAACAGTTTCATAATTTGATGAATGAATATCTGAAATTTTGTTATGACAAATTCAAACTGATATGTTTTTCAAAAAACTCATATATATATATATATATGTATATAACGTTCAAACTTAGAAATAAAAATTAATAAGAAGAAAAGAGAAAAAAATCTGAAAGCTTTCAGATTTCATGTTACGCACAAAGCGGAGTTTTGTTTCATTTACACAGACATACACGTTTCGAGGGCATCTGGGCAGACGCCCTTTTGTGCTAAAAATATTTAAAAACAGCATATCTTTAAAATTTCCGACAGACAGTCTCGCTCGCTGGAGATAAAAATTGTTTTATTCCGTACAATTTTGCCACTTCTCGCTTTGAAATCGTTAAGTTTTTTAATAAAAAATTCGTTAAAGTTTGACAAAATATGAAATAGATAACAAAAAAGAAAATTCGAAGTACAAAATCCGGTCTTTCAGATGACCATATTCGGATGGAGGATTATGTTATTTAAATTTTGATGACTCTAGTTACCGCCCTTTTTCTCAACATGTGAGAAATATATATACATTCATACAGATTTTTCATTATTTCATTTCTTTAAACATAATATATGGGGATAATATTTGGTGGCAACAATTAGAAAAGTGATTCAACGCTTTTTGTGATTCGAATCTAAATGTAGTTTTGAGATTAATAACCCTTCTGGGCTAATTGGTCTCATATGTCTAAGTTTTAAAACCGTGACCTTTTCATATTTTTGAGCAAAAATATCGAGATGCCTCGAGCATTTCGAAATATTTTACATCTCGAAAACTGCTTATAGCTCCCGAAAAACTACTTGCAGCTTAAATTAGAGCTCAGGTTTTTTTTAATTCCCATTGACTTACTTACATTTTCAATTTGATAAAATGTGGGAAATTGTGCATATCAGAATATTAATAACATAGATTAAAGTGTTTTAATTTTACGTGATTGAGCTAAGGCTCAGAAACAGACCCGAATTAAGAACTTTGAAATAAAATTATATCAGATTAAAGGTAGAAAGAGAAAGATTAAAGGTAGACCCGAACTAAAAAAGGTGGTGGTTGATGATTCACAACCACCGGGATTTTGCGATTGGGTCCCATGAACCCCAGTCGCCCTTTAAAAGGGGGAGTATATAAGGTATTTCTCCCGCCTTCTTCCCATACCTTCGTGATGTAGTGGTCAGAACGCTAGACGCTTATTCCAGAGGTCTATGGTTCGAGTCCTAGCAAATGCGTTGCTCATTTTTCATCTCACCTGCTTCCAAATAACCTTATGTCTCTACAACGTAATTAGAAAGGAGAACTTCAGTAATTATTTTAAACAAACGAAGATGAAACTTCATGAGCTTCATGTTTTCAGAAATGTATGATTTTTCAATACAGGTCAGAATAATACTCGAGTAAATATTATAGAGATATAATGAGGGAAATAGTATGTTATAAGTACAGCGTATGAGCGAAGTAATGAGCACGAATAGTATAAACAAAAAATGCCACGGAAATATTTCAAAATAATTAAAATATTAGAAATATTGAAAAAGGTAATTCGTTTTATATAATTATGCGCAATCTAAAAAGTAAAACTCAAGATAACATTTTACATTAGCCGCAAACGAGAAAGATTGCGTGAACATCGGACGAATTTTTTAATATTTTGCTTTAACAAACTTACACTTTTAGCCCAAAGGGGCTGTAGCCCAGAAAGGCTATTAATTTTGAAACGGCCTTTTATATTGCGTTGTTTCTTTACAAATGTCCGTTTCACTTTTCAAATTGTTGTTGCCAAATATTATTATTGCTTTATATTATATTTAAAGAAATTAAATAATGCAGAATCTGCATGAATGTGTGTATGTTTCTCGCATTATGAATAAACGACTGTACCTAGAGCAATAAAATTTTTGAATAACGTATGCGTCCACTCGTCCGCGAACATGGACACCATTTCTCCTAAATTTCGAATTTGTTTTGTTATCTATTTCCTAATTTGCGAAAAATTAAAGAATTTTTGATTAACAAAATAATCAGAGATTTCAAAGCGAGCAATGACAACACTGCACGAAAAACGACATTTTTATCTTCAGCGCGTGAGACTATATATCGAAAATCCTAAAGTTATGCTGTTTTCAAATATTTTGTGATATTGCTGTTGAATTTAATTTTATGTTGTTTAAGTGTGAAGAACATGGTATTTAATAAACAAAGGTAACACACAAAACGTTAAAAAAAAACGCCTTTTTGGACTCAATATAAAATCTGAAAAATCTAAGAATCTTTTATCACAGTATAATAACATAAATTACAGAAATATAAGATTCTTATATTATCACTCAAGCAATCCGAGTATAATAGGCGAAATATGCAAATCGCTTAGCTTCAGAACAAGACCATTTCACTTTTTATTTTAATAAAAACAAAGAATTTTTCCGTTCACCACAAAATACCACACGAAGCTTACAGAAGTAAATATGAAACACAATACAAAATAAGAAACAGTAAAGGAAAATTTTAAAATACAATTATGAAGACTTGCAAAAATTTACAGTGAACTGGCAAAAGTAGTTTACATTTAAAAACATGAATCGTCATCATTCAAATATGCTTTAATTGCCGTATAAATAAATAAGCAAAATTCAAGAACTTAAAAGTTTGCGTAAACGCGCATTTCTTCGGTATATTTACAGGTAAATTTCCGTTTCATTTTTTCTTTCGGATATGTATCACTATTAGCTAGATTTCAAAAACATTCAAAAAAGATAGGTAGAACGTTAACTATGTTTCCTTGCCAAAAAAATGTGTTAACAAAGTGGAAGAGAAAATATTACGTTCCACTTCTTTTTCCCTTCCTTGTCATCAAGTTATAGAAAGATGCAAGCGTCTTGACATTGAAGTATTATTTACTAAAGTTTTCACAGATTCACACCATAATTTTTCAAGAACGGTCCTCGCGAAAGACCGTTTTATAAAGGGAATGGAAGAAAGAATGTTTGAAGACACTGAACACATTGAAAAAATGAAATTATTAATAATATTAAAAAACCTCAAAGCTATATGCAATCTCATGAATAAACCGTACTACAACATTACTCTGTTAGATTTGAAATTCAAGTGTGTAAGTTGCAGGGTTCCTCATTCTTTTTGGTTAAATTAAATGTCGAAGAACCTAGTGAACTGTTAAGCTACTTATCGCTGAGTTCAAGTAACTAAAAATATACAGTCAAGAGGTAACTATCAAGTAGGTCAAGATGTATTTACTTCACTCAAAATAAGATGAACAATTGGCCCCTTTCTCAGGCTTACAACAAAGCCGCCGCTTGAGCTAAAACTCAGAATAAAAAATAAGAATTAAATTATAACTAACTAAAAGATACAAAAGTAACACAAGTATCTAATGTAGTTGGCCCTTAATTTTAACCAGTCGGCGAATATCAGTACGCAAGAAATATATGACCGAGCGTAACAGTTTCAAGAGAGATTTAGCCCAAAGGCAAACGCTCGATACTCAGAATTTCTAGCTCTTTCTCACGAAGGAAGTTGAATCTTCCTTAAATACTACTTCTAACTCATTTGCATTCAACATGATTCTAAAATCTCATTATACATTCTAAAATCTCATTATATCTCAAAATACTGGTAGGGAGTTGTAAGTGGAAACAAGGATTGATAGTAAAGTATTTTAAAATTAAAATAACGGTTATAAATTTAAAATATAACTTAAAAAGTAATGCATCACTTATGTTCTCAACTTTTAAAAAGCCTCTATATCCAGAAATTAGTCTTCGTTCCATCAAAAAGTTATTAGATTTTACTTCTTTGTATTGATCAAATTCAGCTTTATTTATATGTACTTTTGGGGCCATAATAATGTTTAGCTTACTATACAAAAGTAGAGTAATGATGTAGCAAATATATATTTCATAGCTCTTGTACGTTTCTTTCTTCTCTGTGGTGTCAATCCTTTCCTTTGCTTCACCATTAGGGGCTGAATTGTCATGAAAGAAAATTAAATATTTATGTTTTTAATGGCCGGGCTCTTTATTTAATAGCCATTAGTCCTGTGCCACTGCAGGTGTCGTGAAATAGTTGTCATTTCAGCATGCAAGCACCTAATAGGTGGCAACCGTAATCCTATGAAGGGACGGACAGTTACAACTATGACTCCTCCGGGATTCGAACCCAGGCCCATCGCTACAGCAGTCAGTGTTACTAACCTATGTACCGGATAGGAGGCAGGAAATTACATTTTGCCATTAACATTTTAACCTTACTTTATGTATGATTATTTGTCTCACAGTTATATAGTTTAGTATGCTACTTGTGAGACATCGGATGTTATTTCTTTAAACTTTCGTTTAAAGAAAATCTTAACAGATATGCAGCAATATTTTCCATGAAATGTGATAGCACTCAGCCACCATTCGTGCTTTTATTGCTCAATCAAAGACTCTACTGGATAATATCATAAACAAATTTTTTCTTCACATTTTATGATATTATGCTGCAAATTTTAATTTAGTTTCAATGATATAGATAGCGAAATTAAAAAACTTCCATGTAAAAATTATAAGATTACTTTTATAAGAGAAAAACGAGAAATTAAGATGCAAGATATAAAAAACACGTTCGAATTATCTTTCCCCAAACATGTGGTAAACACTAATTCATAAAATTCTAATAAATATTAAAGCATGATAATTCATAATTATTACATTAAAAAACATGATGTATAATATCTCAATTAAAAATTATCGGAAGATAATGAATCGTTGATAAAAAGTGATAATTTATAATCATGACGAAAAGAATACAATGGAGGTTTAGGGAAGAACACTAAAAGGTATTCAAAGGAGAGAAAAACTGATTCTATATATATCTATAATTTATAAGTCAGGCATAATAATAATAATAATAATGTGTAAACATGTTTTAGAAAATAGTTTGAATAAAGTCAGATTTAGGTGATGCATCTGTGATAACTGACAACAAACGCTTTAAAGTTGTCACAGAGTAAAATAAAAATATTTCATAAAACTAAAAATGTGCTTCACTACTAAAAGTTTAGAATAGCATTAGAAAAAAATTATATAAAATCCGCTTACTCAAAAACCTCATTCTCTCATGTAACATGAATAAATCTGAATTTCTCACATGCAAATCAAAGAGTTATTTATATTCTCCAACTGCGGGAATCTGACATACCTATCCATAAACTTTGTCAAATACATAACACTCGCATGACTAACAAAATCTTTATGATGCATGCAAAATAAACGGATTAACTGCACTTCATCAAACTCAACTACGGTTTGGAATCCCAAGACATCCCTACACTGCATTTCTTTTCCTTCTTCTTAGCATTTCGAAAATAGAAAATTCATCCTTCACTCGCCAGAGGAATATTTTAATACGTGGGGAGATTCGAAGTCATTTCGCAAATGATTTGCCAAATCCCAAGCTCCTCTTGAAAGCGCCATCAGCATCTTCAGATGAGACGCTCTAAAAGTGATCACGGCAAACTGAAATTACGGCCAAGAACTTTTACGAAAACGTCTAAGGACTGGATTACCATCTCTGGGATAAACAGATACTAAAATTGAGGGACCAGCACTTCAATGAAAAACAGATCATTTTTCGGTCATATAAAACTTTGAATTCAAGCGGCATCAATCAAAATTGGAATCAATGGCTTATAACTAACTCACATTCAGTTATGATAAATTATAACGCATATGAATGACAACATACACAAATCAAAACCAGTGTCAGAAATTAACAAACCTAATGAGGAAATTCAATTGTAGATTTTTACCATTGGCATACATTTAGCATTACAATCATATCATTAAACATGCAAGTGATTTTTAGCATTTCGTTTGTTAATATATGTTTGAAGAAATGTTTCGTTCAGAAATGCTGCTCTGCATATATGTAAGATAAAAAATATGAAAGCAAACTTCCAATTTTAATTGACTGTAACCTCTTTTATTTTCTATTTAATTTGGGGCCATCTTCTCTCTATCTTAAAAATAGCGCTATAAACCTGCACTGCCTCATTCAAATTAATCATGCAATCCTACGTAAGGCTTAATGCAGATACCTCCTGTCCAATCAGAGTAATTATAAACCAAAACCTTTTGAACTCGAACTGAAACTTTTTGACTCCCTCCCTTTTTCCTTTGTTTGCTGCGACACCTTTCGCTTACGCTTTCCGTCTAGCAAGACGTGCCTGCAAACAACTATGCGCTGCTATGCTTACCTGTCTACGATGACTTCTTGCTTGTTAAACTGTGTATATAAAGATTATTGTAATTGCTTATGATCAAAAGGTATATTGACTATAAAGAATTGATTCTGATGTGTCTAAAAATAAAGATGGTCGTTCTTCAAAATCAAGTTTTGTTGTCTTCGTCTGTATGCCTTAACCCTCAGCCATGACAAATATTGAAAGCTGCTAAAATAAAAGTGTCGTCTACCCACTTAAAATAGCACACTTATTTGTGTGACATAAACAGTATGAAAGCAAACTTCCAGTTTTAATTGATTATAACCTCTTTTATTTTTATTTAAATTGGGGATTTCCTCTCTCTATCTCAAAAATAGCGCTGTAAGTCTAAACTGCTACATTCAAATTATCATGCTATCCTACGTAACGCTTAATGCAGATACCTTTTGTCCAATCAAAATAATTGTAAGCCAAAACTTAACTCGAACTGAAGCTTTTTGATTCCCTCCTTTCTTCTTTGAATAGCTGCAATACTTTTCGTTTAAGCTCTCCTCGTGGCAAAACGTACCTGCAAACATCTATACGTTGCTATGCTTTCCCGTCTAAGATGACGTCTTGCTTTTTAACCTGTGTATATAAAAATTATTGTAGTTGCTTATGATCAAAAAATGTACTGCATACAAATAATGGGGCTCGTTCTCTGAGGTAAAATAAACTAACGAGCTGTAAAAGACTGTATGATGAATTATCTCCAGCTCTTAGTGCAACGGAAAGGTTAGAAAAAGGTCTAAAGAACCCTTTATTCGATCAATATAGTTCTGCAGATGTCCCACTTGGGCTTATACAAAGCTAACACTTTTGGGTTAACTAATATAGGTAACGTTGAACTTAAATGTATTAAATTTAGCCTAACGGCTCACAGGCTAATTTAACCCTCAGTAAGGCTCGGACTCGTAGAAACCGGCGGAAACAAGCCTAATGGCTAGAAGCACTGAACGCCACAGAATCAAATCACTAGAAATTAAAAATAATAACGTGGTCTTCAAGCAGGCATAACACGCTCTGAAATCGTCTTCCACAACCTTCGCTTAAATAGTATTTCTTTCTAGCTCAATTTGAATACACGCTGGCTATTTTATTAGCGTTCTTTCAGGTAAACGTGGGCGAAAACGAGACTGAAAGGGAAGTTGCTTTAACTAAAAGTTTACTGTTAGTCAAAATAAATAAGTTCCCACAATTGTTTAAGCTCTTTTTCTATAGTAATGCAAATATATCATTGCTCAAGTGAAAACATCAGCTTTTAGATGATTTCGTACAAAATGACAACAGAGCAGATCGTCTACTCTTTCTTACTCGAATGCGCTATAGAATATGTGATAATAAAGGATGGTATTATTTTGCTATGCTAACCTAAAGCTAAATTTAATTCATTAAAATTGCAGTCATGTCATGAACACCAGCATTATGTTCTTTCCTTTGATTAAATTTATCTTTTACCTGTTAAATACGGTATTTATTTGCTAACAATATGTTTTGGAGAAATGATCTGTGATATTCCATATCATAACCGTATTCTTGTTCTTGATTCATGTAACATAAGAAATAATATAAATTTATCTGGACAAGATTGTACTGAGTTTGACAAATCTTTCTTGAAAGCTCTAACAAATCGATAAACTCAGGTTATGTAAAGCAGGAAATTATTTTTCTCAGAGGAGCTTCTTGAGAAAACTGCCACTCTTAGAAAATTAATGTCTTCCACCATAGTTTCTAAACAGGGAAATATTTAAGTAATACAAATGCTTTCTAAGGAATGTGTGTAAGCTGTGTAAATGCACTGAAGACTGATTAGTAAGTCTTAATTAATGAGCCATTTTCACTTCTGCTGAAGGAGATGAGGTTTTATGTTAATTAACCTGTTACTATAATTTTAACTTTAATTTAACTTCTTCTTTCTGTAGCCCTCACTAGAATGTAAATTAGTTGTGTACTTAGGCAGAGGGTTGAACATTTTAGAGCTTCCGGCAGTCTCGTGTTGCAATTACATACTACCAAGTGCTACGACAAAATTATGCCGTCTCTCGCATTTTGCTAGCCGACGTTTTAATGTGCGCCGTTAATTACCTTCAGCCAGCTTAAGTAATCCATGTTATGTTGTGGTCTCAGACTAAGTGACCTACATTGAAATTAATTTCATCCTGAGTTAAGTTCAATACTGGCAAGTGTTATGTAATATTGTTTCACAATTACAATTTAAATAAAATACAAATAAAAATAGTTAAATATTGATTAATTAAATAACATAAGCGGAATTAAAAATTCGCAACGCAACACAAGTAGCAAAGGTTCGTCTATCGTCTATCTTATAAGAGGTGCCTTGGATTCATTTATGAGTTAAATAAAGTGTTATTTTAACCTTCTTACGACTTGCCATTGCTTCAGACTAAAGCGGAAACTCGCTTCCAGTCTAGTAAGTTTGCAGGCTCTCACAAAGATGAGCACAAGCTCACAGAGCCAAAATTAAAATATTTTGAATTTTCAGAAAATTGTATTTTAGAAAAAAAAATGAAGGTCATCAGATTTAATATTGCGCCCAAACGGCCATTTTTGTTCATTTACAGATCACACATGTTTGGAGAGCATTTGAACTAGAGCCACATTGTGCTAAAAATATTTAAAAAGAGCATATCTTTAAAATTCCCGATAGACAGGCTCACGAGCTGGAAATGAAAATGTTTTTTTTTCCTACTGTATTGCCACTTCCCATTTTAAAATTGTTGAGTTTTTTAATCAAACATTCGTTAATGTTTTACAAAATATGAAATATGCGATAAAACAAATTCAAAATTTCCTTTTCGGGCTTCGGGGTGCCCATGTTCGGGTAGAGGACTAAGTTATTCAAAATTTGATGACTCTAGGACACATTGTTTTTCACAATACGAGAAACACACATATATTCAGGTAGATTTTTAATTATTTAGTTTCATTATTAGTTTAAAATATAACACAGGTTGATAATATTTGTTGATTCAAAGCAAAATGCCGTTTCGAAACTAAATAACCCGTCTGGGCTAACGCTCATGTGGACTAATAATCTCATAGTTTACTTTTCGGAGCGTATGAGTGCATTTCTATGGGATAACAACCGAAGTTTATTTGAAATACGATATATATAATCCAGACAACGACGCAAAAACTAAAGCAAAAAGTATATTTTGCTTCTATTTCTTAGATAAATGTCAAACGCTGTTTATCAATCTAAAATGTATTTTCGCCTTATTTCTTTATACTTGAAAATTAAATTATAAATAAGCAACTAAAATTTATTGACATTAGCTTACAGTATGTAAGCGTACGTATAAAATGAAGCTATTAAACTGGAGCAAATATGCAAGTAAACAGCACATTTATTTCTGTCCCATAGCTCTATAAAAACAGGAACTCCAAAGTAAATAGCCTATTTAACCACTATTACATCCAACACACCAAATGTTGAACTTTACCCTGTTTTAGAAGAAAACTTTCTCTTAAGCATCGAAGTAACAGCTAAGATTTTCAAAAAGTCGAGCAAAACTGCCACCAAAAGGTATCCATCGAATCTCCTCTAAAGCCGTCCAGAGCGTATTCGCGAAGGAAGAGCAATGATCTTTTATCTCCAGCCAATCATTACGCTTCATGAAGCACGGCTACTTAATGGAAGATCGTCCCAACTGCTCTGTACTTTCTATCCCCTATCGCTCACCCTCTTATACACCAGGTCACAAAAATAAAGGGAAGGTCCAGAAAGAAATAGAAGAGACCTTGCAGTGGAAAAAAGCACTTGGGTTAAGAAATAGCTTCTAGTTAAGTTCCTCTGTCCAAGTTTTACCATCTGGTTCCATGGATCCCGACACCCGATTTACACTAATCTTTTGCTGTATTGGCAATTTGTTTCTGAACATATTGCGATTACTGTTAAGTGAGCGACAAAGATTACTTTCGCTCCGCTTCCATTTGTAGGTATTTCACTATCAGTTGCATTTTGGCAAGTAGAAAACACGCCTCGCATTATTTATTACGCACTTACTTAAAGCAATGTGAATAGAAAATTTGGAAGAAAAAAAAAGCTGAAAAAGTTTCAGAATTTAACGGTCGCACAAAATGGTTTGTTGAGGTTTTACTTCGCTCTCGCTGAGGATGCAGTCTACTAGCCTGCTGTTACATTCACTCCTGCTGACCTATTTCTTTTTATCTTTTTAGCTTTATTATTCAGTGTCACTTTCTTCGCACTTTACGCTATGTATAATTCAACAGAAAAATTACAAAAGAATTTAAAATAACATATGTTTAGACTTTCCGTTAAAATGTTAAGTTTTGGCATACATTTTTCTAATTTTTTTCAGTCTTTTTACAATTTATCATATCAATATTTAGTAAGATTGCAAAACTTTTTTTTACTTTTCATTATTAACGTTTCGTGTGTTAAATTTATTAATTATATATCATGTTCTTTGCACTTAAGCCATATAAAATTCTATTCAACAGCAAATTTACAAAATGTTTAAAAAGAGAATATGTTTAGAATTTTCGATGTTTAGTCTTGCTCGACGGAGATAAAAATGTTTTATTCTGTTCAGTGATGCGCTGGCAGCTTTCAGAGAGTTGAGTTAGTGAGTCAAAAATTCATTAAAGGTTTGAAAATATGAAATACAAAACTCGAAAATTCAATTTTTGGGATTTCCTGTGCAAATGCTGGGGCTGGAGAGCTATTTTACTCAAAATTTGATGGCCTTAGGTATCGTCACTTTTTCACAGTGCGAGAAACATACATGCACTAATGCAGGTTACTCATTATTTTTTTTTCAAAATAATACAGGGCGATAATGTTTTGTGGCAACAGTTTGAAAAGGGATTCAGACATTTAAAGTGATATGTCTCCACATACCGTTTCAAAATAATATCCTATTCGGGATAAAGCCTTTTTGTGCTAAAACGTAGATTAGTGTACAGATAAAATCCATTATAATATTTGCGAAGGACCTTTAAAATGAACTGAACAGCCAAAACCTTATGACCACCTACTCAATAATTCGTTGCACGACCTTTAGCCAGCAAAACAACTGCAACTCGCCTTCGCATGGGTGCTGCAATTTCTTGGTAATGACTCGAGATGGGCTGTACCAAATCTTAAGCAGCGGTCAAGCAAAGTCAACATGGTGATATTTGAGCTCTGATTGCATCCCAAGTGTGCTGTATCAGATATATTCCGGCAAGTTAAGAGGCCAGGATATTAACTGGAGTTTACTCTTATGGTCCTCGAACCACTCTAACACGATTCACGCATGAGACGTTGTCCAGACTGGAAGATTCCATTTCCAGTTGGGAAGTCAGACGTGCCACTACAAGCCTGCGTATGACCTGCTGTAGAGGAGGTAGAAACTTTTCGTCTGGAAGATGGCGTATCTTGACTCGACCATCGATGTGATGAATGAAAAATCGTAATTCATCCGACCAGGGAACTGTCTTCCAATTATTCATGTTCCCGTCTCGACGTTCGCTAGCCCACTGTAGGCGTAGTTTACAATGACGCTTGGTCAACAGAGGCACACGAGAGGAACGTCTGCTGATCAACCCTGTACCCATAGTGTTCACTGAACGGTATGCTCAAAACACCTGCATCTGCTTGTACTGGTCTATAAGCTGAGCCACTGCATGGCGTCGATCTTGCTGTACCAAGCGGGGCAGTCTTCGATGTTCGTTTTCTTTGATGACACGTGGACGTCACACTGCTGGGTTTACCATCAGGAGACGCCAAAATGTCTAATGACGGTGAACGTTACATAAATACTAACAATGGCAATTCGTGAAGAACCTAACAGTCATGCAGTTTCGGCGATACTCGTTCTAAGGCTTCGGGCCATTACAATTTGCCCTCAATGAAATTAACTTAGATCAGCAGCCTTTCCCATCGCTCTCAAAAGTAACTTACAAGAATCATTTACCAACTACAGCAGTAGCTAAATACCATTCCTATTTAATCGCATGCCCTACATGTCACCCAGATGAGTTCATTGAAAAATGTGGGAATGGTCAATAATATTTTGGTTCGTTCAACGTATATTCGTTTCAACGTATATTTTTCGTTCAACACATTTTCGTTTTTAATTTATTAAGAAATATGGATCATATACTGTTTTTACTCTGTAGCAATGAGGGTGCTTTGCAAAAAAGTTATGAATTGCTTTTGATGTCTCAGAATGTGAGAAATATGTTATGTATGATTGCGGCTGTTAGTTCCACCTTGCTTTCAGAAACTTTAATTTAAAAGTAAAAAAAACACACTTTCAGCAGAATAGTTGCGTTAGTATACATATCGATATATTTGCTGTAAATAATGTTACATTTCTGTAGACGAACAGAAGTTTCTGTCTACAGAAACTTAACGCAAATAGTTGTATACATATTAATAGTAATATGAAAGGCTTAATTTCTTAAATATTTAAACTGATGAATTTCGACATTGCTTAATTGCGTTAGTTACTTTTTAATTATCTTTAAACAGAAAATACAAATCAATTATTATGATCAATAGTACAATCTGTGAGCTTAAGCACACAGTTTATGAGTTTTAATTTCAATCATACATTTAATTTTAAACAATATATATATATATATATATATATATATTTAAAATACGTGCGCAAAATTTGATCTATCAAACAGAAATATTTCTTTCTACTTAGATACTTAAAAGCCCAGACCAACGCTTTTTTATTCATGCTGTCTCATTTTTTAATGTTAAGGATTAATTAAATATAACTACTATTTCATGATTCGTAACGAGATTTCCCCTTTTTCAAACGATAAATAAAATCGTTTTCATTAATAAACTGTTTATTTCTTAATGTTCTTGTTAATGAAAAATTTTATTATTTCGATATAAATGAACTACCAAAAATCTATTATTTTAAAGCGCAGTAATTTATTTAAGAGTATTCACTGGTAAAAATCCTTTTTTATCTGGATGCTTTTAATAAGAAACTAAAGTAACGAAAATAAGACAATCAATGATTTTATGGAAACACAAAAGATCGCGAAGTACGTTAACACTACGATTGATTTCTCTCTCTGTTCTTCGAAGTATAATACCAAAATAACTAACCTAACTTTATAACTAACCTTTTATTTATTTTCGAAAAAGGCACACGGTTTTATTTTAAAATTAGTCTCCTTTAAAACCCATTACGAGCAAATCATCTTTTATGATTTCCATAAAAAGTAATTGTTGCTTCTTCTGTTAACAGATTATTTGCAGTTTTAAATTATCTAATAATTTCATTTTTTGAATACTTTGTATATTAAAGACATTGACTATCGAAATTAATGATAAAGGAAACAGTTTCATACTTCAACATATTAGCAAAATTCGTTTCTGTCCGCATAGCTCTAAAACCGATTCGGCGGCAGTAATATGAGTAATATGAAATGGCCTTTTTTCCAGTATATTTCAAATTCTTTCATATTCTCTTCGGTAAGAAATCAAATATTCTTTGAAGATCATTCCTTGTTCTGGGTAGATAAGAGTTAAACTATGTCGGATAGCACATCACTCGACGAGACCCTTAAAGGCCCTTAAAAGTCGTTCTTCCTAGAATTTATTTCATTTGAAATTCCTGATACTATTAAAGTTCATAGGGAAATTTGTTTTACAAGTTATTTACTTAAATGCATGCCTTTCCAACTAAGAAAGTAAAGTTGCATCCATCTGTGAATCACAAATGTTTATACGAATGTTTATATGAATGAAAAATGTTTATATTTGAAGATTCGAATTTCTTTCCCTCAGTAACGAGCCAAAGAAAATTGAAATGCAGAAATCTTAAAATTTCAAAATGAAAAGTCCTGACTTGTGTAGTGAATGTTTTTCTAATTATGAAAAGCCCTGACCTACCTAGTGGATGCTTTCTTACCAGTGGAAAGTTATGACATATTAATGCGAAGTAAATTTATAAATTCCGCTACAAATTGTAATATTCTATAGAGATTATTGGCTAGGCGTAGCGACAATAGAATGCTCCACCAATTAAGTACAAATGCTGATAGTTTTATAACAGGCGGTACATCAACTCAGCTGGTGGTAAGTAAGTAAATACTGATTGGAGAGTGTGAACTTGCCAGTCTCACGGAAACCCTTTTTTATCTCCTCAGTGTGTGAGAAATCTTGGGAACCTACTGGCAATCGTAACATTCTAACACCCTCCGTATCGAGGAAAGCCAGCATGGGCAAAAGCTATTTACGTTAGGTATGGGAAGGCAGCTGCCCACATTATTTACCAAACGAAAAAGAAGTGACTAGGAAGTGTACCCAGCGGCAATCCATTTTAGGGAGCAAGGTTCCGAGTCCATCTGACGAGATAAATGCAACCTGGCATAGTCTCTCCTTGCGCTTCTAAACAACGTTATGTGCATCATGACGCTGCATACAGAACCGGGTATGCATACAGAACCAGCGAATATACATGGAGATTTTTCAAAGTTAACAAAAGCATGAAAATTCTATTAGCAAAATAGAACTTAATTTATTTCACACTGTTAATTATGAGATAATACCATAGAGCATAACGAGCGCAGTTTTAACACTGTAAGTAAAAAATTACTTCCTATTCTTTACAGTGGAGTTGAAACAGATATCGATTAGTTTAAAAATTGTTGATAGGTCAAAAGTTTATTATACTGATTAGATAAAAGAACAGCTCATCGCCTTTCCTCCGTCGTTGCAGTAAGGGAGCCCACTCTTTTCTCAAGCATTTTACCTGAACTAATATAAGTTTTCCCCTTCAAGAGCATAGCACACAATAACTATCAAATTTTACATGCTCTCGTGAAATCGAGATCTGGAAGTTTCAGTATACCTTTCTCTGCTAAAACGTACAAAAAATGGATAGTGTAATAGTGTAACTCATGCAGCCCCTCATTAACTACATCAGCAATGTATATTGTGACTAGGTGGAATTAAATCTGATCAGATGATGAGATCAAATAGATGCATGAGATTCCACTGGCGACGTGTTTCCTCCCCAGCTTGCTTGTTGTAACCTGAGCAAGCTATCCCATCAGATAAAAACTAATTTCAGTACATTTCGTCGTATAAGAAAGAGGATGTTGTCACTGGCTATTCCTCTCTCTATGAAATTTTTTTACTGGCTGGGTTGCTTAACTGTACTAGCATATTAAAACGAGAAATAATAAACCTCGAGGTATTTGGAGAAGCGACTACAGGGAGTTGTGATTGGTGCTGTGACCTATTGTTACTATACTGCCACTGTTACCCATTTTTGCAGTGGTTTCTTGGGGCCTTGAGATGTCCAGTTTCTCAGTGCCTTCTTGACTTATCTTCGTCAATGGGTTTTGCTTGGGCTTTTCGCCCGGAGTTGATAGTGCTGGTGATAAGTGTGTGTAATAGGCAATATTGGTTGCTATAACGAAAGCTTTAGATGAATGAGGTCCTAAATTTCGAGGTTACGGAGCTAGAAATGTTATTTTCATGATCCGTGCCTTATTTCTCTTGTCACAGTAAGTTAACCCGCGGAAAAGCGCGTGGGGTGTATTATACCCCAAGTCTACAAAAAAGTGGAATATTCCTAACTTGTGAAACCGAAATTCTGTACTACATTCAGTAGCTGAGTTTCGAGTAGTGACTTTCAAAACTGCTTTTCCGTTGCCTGTGTGTTTCAGAAAAAGATTTGTCCGTATTTTATTGCATCTGGGGTGTGACACACCCCACGCGCCTGTCCACGTAAGTGTTTTTCTGATTGAATATGTATTTTAAAAATTTATTTCTATAGTGTAACAGTAAATATTTCTACTCCCACGCGATTTTAAAATATTTGAAATTAAATTTTAAAAGATTTCGAAGTGGATTATGGAAAAACGAATGACTCCCTATGAATTTCAAATACAGGCTGCGAGATTGCTTAAAAATATTTGAAAGTGAAGATTACATTTCGGAAACTGAAGAGGAAAACAGGAATGTTTTCTATAATGTTTGGTTTCGAAAAAGATAAAGCATTAATTTCTTATGTTCCTAAAAAACGAAAAACTGTTTTTATGCTTTTAACATTACATAACAATGATGCTATAATTGACACTACTGGAGAAACGAAAACGCCAGAAATTATATGTTTTTATAATACGAGTAGGAAGTAGTTGATATTGTGGATGAAATGGCAGCAAGTTATTCAATTGCCAGAATAACAAGGAAGTAGCCAATGTTAACTTTTTTTCTGCACTGAATGATGCTGCAATAAATGCTCGAATTATATTACTTTCAACTGCTAATCCACCAAGTTCTACGTATCATGCATTCTGGCATCTGCCAATTTTCGTATATTCTGCACATTGTAACATGTATCCCGCATAATCCTGTATCACGCATCTTATTTCGCACCATCTACCATGTATCCTGGCACTTATATCACTCTGCACCTCGTATCATGTATCTTGTCATCTGCATATCTCTGTATCCACAGCATCTTGTATCATACACAGTCCAGTCACATTAATGTGACCATCTTTCAAAAGCCAGAATAACCACCTTTCGCAGAGCGGACTGCTGCGAGACGTGCAGGAAGAGAGTCACATAGGTCCCTGAAGGTGTTCTCTGGGATGTTGAGCCATGCCGACTCTAATGCCGTGGCCAGCAGCGCTAAATTACGCGGTTGAGGATCCATGGCGCGAACAACTCGATCGAGATGGTCCCACAGATGCTCGATTGGGTTTAAGTCAGGTGAGTTTGCTGGCCAGGGGAGGACGGTAAACTCATCCTGGTGCTCTTCGAACCACGCACGTACACTGGCAGCTGTATGGCACCTCGCATTGTCCTGCTGGAAGATGCCATCATCCTGAGGAAAAACAATGCGCATGTAGGGGTGAACATGGTCCGCAAGGACAGATGCGTACTTGTATTGATCCATTGTGCCTTCCACAATGATCAGTGAACCTAGAGAATGCCAGGAAAACATTCCCCAGACCATAATGCTCCCGCCTCCAGCTTGGACCGTTCCGGCAATGGTTGCAGGGTGGTTCCTTTCAGAGGTTTCACGCCTTATACGCCAACGTCCATCTGTCCGATGGAGCATAAAACGCGATTCATCCGAAAACGCAACCTGTCGCCACTCAGTGGACGTCCAGCTGCTGTACTGGCGTGCAAATTCTAGCCTTCGCCGTCGATGAACAGCAGTCAGCATAGGTGCACGAACCAGGCGTCTGCTTCGGAGGCCCAGACGCAGCAATGTTCGCTGAATAGTACTTTGGGAGACACTTTTGGTAGCCCCTTGGTTCATTTTGGTGGTCAGTTGCTCAACGGTAGCCCGTCTATCTGCCCGAACGCATCTCCGCAACCGTCGTTCGCCTCTGTCATCTATGGCCCGTGGTGCACCACATTTGCCACGTCGCTGATTTTGGACAGTCCCATTTTGCCATGCACGGTGCACTTTTACCACGGCGGCACGCGAACAGTTCACAAACTCAGCCGTTTCGGAAATGCTTCCACCCTTGGCCCGAAAGCCAATGATCATGCCCTTTTGGAAGTCGGATAAATCGCTTCGTTTCTGCATTACGCCAACGATTGAAATGTTTTCCGAAGCCCTCACACACCCTTTATATACGCTCAACTGCACTGTGCTGCCACCTGCCTTCTGTGATTGGTTATTTAACTCTGACATGGAAAGTACGTGGTGGTCACATTAATGTGACTGGACTGTGTATATCTCTCAACATCCCGTAACATGTAACTTATTTTGCACCTATGTATTCTATGTTGATAAGTATGTGTACGTCACCCCATGCACCCCATGTTCCTACGTAAATGTATTTAGGCATCTGAATATATATGTATCTTCTGCACAGTCTATCTGAAGCCACCGTATGTTCTTATGTAACATGTATCTAGGCAATAGATAAAGGTGGACGTGACGCTATACCGATTAACCGTATTGGTAGAGGGGTGGTGCCCACGTCCTCCGTCGCATGTCGCATGCTAATCCACCAACTAGATATATAAGCAGATGTCGTGTTTTTGAGGAACTTAGCATTACAATTAATAAAACAATGTATTGAACAACGATCAGAAATTGATACTTTACCGAAAAACTTGCGTACTGCATGCAAAAGAAGAGAAGAAGTTTAGAGGAATAATTCAAACGAATATACGAAATTGGAAGCAACTAAGTATAAAAGATGTGACTCTGGAGCTAAGAACAAAAAACCGCGAATGCGATATTTAAAATGTGAATACTTTCTGTGCTAGGAACACTTGAGTGAATTTTATTCAAAATGTAAACAAATAAAATAAATTATATTGCGTATTACAGATGCAATAAAACTTAGAGGTATGATGTTTATTTTGTTATTATTTTCATTTTTCTTAATTTTAACTGTCTTTAAGCTTATTTTGGAAATAAATTTTTTGTAACCCAAGTCTTATTCACGTATGATAAAAGAAAAACAGCTTTAAAACTAAATAAAACTGTTTTTACCGTATTTTAAACATTAGAGTATGTGATACACCATGCGCCCACTCTATTAACTTTTCTTGATGCACCTTCCGCCGGGTTAAGCGGTCTTGCGTATCACTTCTTCCTTTTCGTTCAGGTCATTAAAAAAAGGAACTTAAGATATTATGAGCTATAATCAAAGTAAATGTGAACTTCAAGTTCATACTTTTTTTTGTATGCTGCCGTCACGTTTCATCACGACCAAACTACTGAATTTTGCATATGCTATATTTTGTCGTGAAAATTTCACTTTCATTACTTTCTCAAAATTTTGTTGTTTACAAGTACAATAGGTCACAATTTTTCTTTTTAACTAGAAAGAGAAAAAAATCAAAGAACAAATCGGAAAACTTTGGGATTTTAACGTCTGTCAAAAAACTTTCTTTTAAAGTTTTATCTGCTTTCGCCAAAGTCGTAGTTGATCTACTCGTTCTTGTACTGACTCCTGTTAACTATTTCGTTTTTCTTACTTTCATGTTTTTAATTTTAATTGGTTGCTTGAGGAGTCACAAAGTTACCGATCACCTGATATTTTGAAAAGAACTACAAGTACATTTTAGTAACCCTGACCATTTGGAGTGATTGAGCATCATTATTCCTCTTGGTTTAAACAAGGTTAGGTTAGGTTAGGTTATTCAATTATGGCAAAGCACACGAGGGCTATCTGCCTAAAGGGAGGGATGCCTTCGTGGAGGACTTTCTAAGGGAAACTGGTTCGTATACACGTTACACATGGGGGAAACCACGAAAACGCCCATGCAGCCAGCTCGTTCGCGGGATTCGAACCTCGGACCGAACTACCAGTGTTCAGCGTCTTTACTGCTCGGCCGCTGGTGGGCCTTGGTTTAAACAAAGCCGTAGCCCCTGTTTATTTGAAAAGTGATATGGACATAAAAAGTGATTCGCAAATTCAAAGCTAATAGTCTTCTCGGGGTAAACGAAATTTTATTATATAGTGTCGTTTCTAACTTAAATATACATCAACTGCGGAATTTATTTCTGTACTTAACTATGTTCATGTATTTTAAAACTTCTGTATCTAAGACACAAATGAAAATAATTTCAAGACATCTGTGTCTTGAACAGACATAAATGAATTGACAATAGACATTTCTTTGGTTAGAAATAGTTTCTAGCAAGTTATATCTAGGTCTTCGTATTAACGAACGATATTACTAATTAATTGAATATAATTCGTAGCATAATGCATTTATTGTTGAGGGTATTCTAAAGGTTCTTGATTCATAAATTATCTTGAATGTTTTTTAGTTCTAAGTATGAAGATTCTGTAACAGAAGGAAATTATGTCCTATGTAATATACGTAGCGTATTCGGAAACTAAGTACCGTTTCATTCTAGCGCCGTCGCAGCGCTGTAGTAGGCGTCCCGCGCATGCGCACTAGTCTTTCTTGTTAACTGACTTTCAGTTGTCGCCATTCTGGTTGCTCTATGTTGTGTTTTCAGTTTGCTGTGCTCATTCAAAATGTTTAAGAGAATTAGTTCTCCCGCTGACTGTGAGATTCGTGCCGTGATTAAATTTTTGAACGCGAGGAATGTTAAACCGGCCAGAATTTATCGTCAACTGCAGAAGTTTACGGTGAATACGCGATAAGTGATGGAATGGTGAGAAAGTGGGTAAGAATGTTTAATGCAAGTCGAACAAATGTCCATGCCGAGGCTCGGAGTGGTCGACCCTCTGTTGTCATCGATGATTTGGTAAGGAAAGTTGATGAAGCAATTCATGAGAACAGACGCTTCACAATGACAACTCTTTCAGAGGCATTTCCACAAATTTCACATACTGTTTTGTTCGAAATTGTGTCTGACCGCTTGAATTATCGCAAACTGTGTTCCCGATGGGTTCCAAAAATGCTCACTGATGTTCACAAAACAAAGCGACTTGGTAGTGCCCTGACATTTCTCACGCGGTACAGTGATGAGGGAAAAAACATTTTAAACCAAATTGTGACAGGTGATGAAACTTGGGTGTGTCATTTCACACCAGAATCGAAACAACAATCGATGGAGTGGAGACACACTCATTCCCCGAAAAAACAAAAGTTCAAAGGGGCAATGTCTTCACAAAAAATAATGTGCACTGTCTTCTGGGATAGGAAAGGCGTTTTGCTTACTGAATTTCTTCCCAGAGGTGAAATCATTAATGCGGCACGATATTGTGAGACTTTAACAAAACTAAGGCGTGCCATTCAAAACAAACGAAGAGGAATGCTCAGTAAAGGAATTGTGTTGCTCCATGACAATGCTCGGCCCCATACTGCTGGTGTCACTCAATCGTTAATTCGACAGTTTCATTGGGAGCAGTTCGATCACCCGCCGTACAGTCCGGACTTGGCGCCGTCCGACTATCACTTGTTCCTGCACATGAAGCGCGAGCTTGGTGGCAAGCGCTTTGGATCTGACGATGACACGAAAAATGCTGTACAGTCGTGGTTATCGAAACTGGCGGGAAGTTTCTTTGACGATGGTATACAAAAACTGGACACCCGCTATGACAAGTGTTTGATCATTGGCGGAAACTATGTGGAAAAATAGTTTAAGACATGTATTTTCATGTAAAAATAAAATTGGATTCGAAAAAATTGTTTTACTATTTTTTTTTTTTTTCAAAACGGTACTTAGTTTCCGAATACGCCTCGTATATATCACCCAAAGTAATTTTTAGATTTTTTTCTTACTCTTTTTGGAAATAATATTCTGTCACTGTTGAATCAATCTGATTAAACAGTTATTGTATAAAACTGAATACATTGTATAGAAAAATGTCTATGAATGGGAATATGTCTCTGACAGATACGTGAGAATAAGGAAAAGTAAACTGCGTTTAACGACTACAAACAGATTCAAATTTATTAAAATTTTGCTTAGGAAATGGTAAAATCTTTGCTCTTTTCTATAAATTTCAATCATTGCACGAAAATAAAAATGGAAAACTGGTGATGAAAAGAGGATTGATTTATAAGACAGTGCATTTAGAACGAGAACAAAAAATTGCAAACAAACACAGTTTGCATAATGCCTTCAAACGCTTCACTTGTGCGCTCTTTCAATGAATAGAGACATTTTCCAGCATTTCAAGTTCTAAATCTTTTCAGACATATATTTTATGATTCGAATTTTTTGAACTGAAGAACAGGAAAATTGCATGCTCTCGTAATAAGGATCTCCCGTGTCTTACAAGGAAATGTTGTTAAAACGGCAGCTGCTTTAGCAGAAGGGGTTTAGTGTATTCTCACGAACGTATCAAAAGGTAAGATAAGATTTAAAGTAAATCAGTGCATTGCATAATATAATAAATAATTCTTATAACATAAGCACAGGCTAGAAAAGAAAGATAGTAAATGTGTAAAAATTCCCTATCTTTTTTTGCCTTATGAGTATTTGGATTTATGAAACAAAATTTTCTACCTCAATTAAAAATAAAAATTTTCTACTCTTTTGTGTCTTTCTTAAAAAAGACAATCAAACACCGATTACAACAGTTTTTTACGTTAAGCATGAGTTACAAACTGTGATGGATAAGTTATAGGATAAATCACGCTATCTTCGTAATACTAAGGATTTTGACTGGAAATACGCACATTTTCGCAAGGGTATAATTTTATATTAGGAAATCATTTCTAAACATAAACATCTAATACAAAGGAAGTTTAAACAATTTAAAACTGCAAGCATCCTTAAAATACTCATATTACTCAATATGCATGAGCTGCCTAACTTCATGTGAATTAGGAACTCAATTTCGCAGAGGCGTATACCTACGATAATAATTTTGGCAGCAAGAAAACGAGGCCGGGATCCAAATTTCAACAGCTGGTAAAATTAACAACGTGCCCTCTTAACAGCTTCCCATCAGCTACAGAACGGTAAAATCGCTAAACACTGGTAGTTTCAAATTCCAGGGGAACGGTAGTCATTTTGGTGAATTTTCCCATGTGTAACGTGTATACGAGTCAGTTCCCCATAGAAAGTTCTCCACGAAAGCAACACTCCCTTTACGCAGATATCGTTAGTGTGCTTTGTCGTAATCAACTAAACCAAACCAAGCTAATGCTCTCAATAGCAAAAACAGGTTCTAACTAAACTTTTTACTATTTCACTTTAAATACACTCTCGTTCACTCTACTGATTTTACATACTTGCGAGGAAGCGCGATGGAAATAAGAAAAAGCTAACAAATTAAAATGACTAGTAGTAAAAATAATTGAGCCATAAATAATAGCTGATCGACACATGGATAACTCAGATTTGGAAATTTTTCGAGAACTGGTGATTTCACGTTTGATAGTATGAAAAGTACGACTATACGAACTAAAAAGAGTACGGATAGCGAATAGAAAAATAATCGGGCAAACTGTAAAGGTAGGATTGGGTTATGTTAATTGAATAAGTTACTCGAAGGCTACA
>KK121748.1:0-20027 GCA_000611955.2 Stegodyphus mimosarum | reverse complement strand
TTGCTGACTGCTTCTTAAGGGAAACTAATCTGTGTCCAAGTTACATATCGGGAAAACGATAAAACCTGCGATGAAAGCTTCGAGTTCGAACCAGTGTTAAGGGACATTATTGCTCGACGGCTGGTGACTTACGGAAAAGAACAAGCAGACTTAAATAATCGTGATCTTCGAAGACGCAGTAGTATACTGAGACAATCAGAGACACCAAACCTAAGTTCAACCTTAGGCTTCGTTCAGACGGTGGTTTAAGCCGAGCTTCCAGTGGTACTAGGTAACCAGACCTTGCTACGTCACAAACTGGCTTAGGGATTTTGGCATAAAGTTCAAAATTTTAAAATCTATGCCGACTTGGTATAAGAGTCCACCAATCACAGCGAACACGTGAAACCTATTGAGCG
Organism: Stegodyphus mimosarum; assembly: GCA_000611955.2. NCBI lineage: Eukaryota > Metazoa > Arthropoda > Arachnida > Araneae > Eresidae > Stegodyphus > Stegodyphus mimosarum. The sequence goes on along the minus strand of KK121748.1, from coordinate 19,629 downwards.
GGAAAGCCGTAGACACATCAAAGCATGCGCAAATTTAGCTTATCTAAGGCTTAGAGCTTGGCTACGGTTTAGACCCTGTCTCGCAGGTTTGAACGGAACTCTCGCATTTTATGCATTTTTACTATGACTCTTTGAAATTTATACCACCGTCTGAACGAAGCCTAAGTGACCACCCAACTGAATTAGGGTTCCAGTCAGACAGTCCTTGCTTCATTGTACTGGATACAGGAGCGTAAGACTCCCAAGAGTCCCAAAGAAGCCAGAACTAGACATTTTGCCGCCCGATGCAACATGCTTTGTTTGTAAATTATACCGGTTAGTGTCTGTCTAAGTTTAAAAAAAAATGTCGCCGCTAAATCCCGCCACTCGTTGCATCCGCACAAGTTACACTGGCTCTGGCTTTATCAGACGTCTTACAAATACTGTTGCTCTTGAATATAGACCTTGTTGAACAGTGTATATGCATAGATACATGGAGCTAAAATAGCTGTTAGATTTATAGTAATACATAAATCAGATATTAAAGATCAGTTTTAGCTCTGAAAAGCGTAATACAACTTTGAATCGGGGAAAATTAAATATTAAGCTATCGTTTACTTGCACTGAAAGTGCCTTTTACAAGTTCTCAGCGTCTTTTGAAGTAAGTGACTGTTTAAAGTTGGATCAACTCTTATTTCAGGATCTTAGAACCTAAATATCTTGTACCTTGCTTTCAAAATACTCTGCTTTCGTCAAAGTATCCGTGTTAAAAATTCAAAGGTTAACTTAAAATGTTTGCACTTTGATTTTTATTTGACATTACAGGAAATACTAATTTTTCACCTGATTGCAAAAAAATTCTTGTTAAATTAAGGTAAAGAAAAATTAAAAAAAAATTAATATTACGAATCATTTCCAGATTTTCGATAAAAGTTGATCAAAATTAATTTAATTTGTAAGTTTTAGTTAAACTAACAAAGTTTTATTTTAATTTATACTTTTCTATTTCCCGTTAGAAGAAGCGCGCGTTTTAGCTTTATGCTAATTTGAAGTGGAGCCAAGTTATATTTAAGCGAGAGGTAGGAACCTCTCAGAGTGAGAGAGCTTTTAGTCTCAGACCACAGTTACTCTATTCGATGTTCGCCTGAGTAGCTAGTATTTAAATTCTAAGCCGTAGCGCTTTTACGCGATTGCTTATTGAAGTAATTCCAAGTGCGTCAGTATTAGGTAAATCTTGCTACGCACCATTTAGTTTAGAGGCCAATCTCGCGTTCATAGCTCTGTGAGCAACGACTATTTAATTTCTAATTAGTTTTAGTTTAAATTTATTTGATTGTTCATTTTTAGACCCAAGTGCGGTCCCTACTTTCTGTATCCCTCCCGAGTTGGGAAAAAGGTTGTAAATAATTGTGGTTTAATAAAAGAGGATTTTAAATTCCTTTCAAGTGCAGTTATTCTCCAACTTAATCACAATATTCTACCATAGAACATAGCTGCATTCAGCTCCCTGTTCAAGATCAGGACTTTCAGCTGTCACGAAGATGTTTTCCAAGAATATGCACCGAACACTCAGTCCTGACAAATTCATTTAATATAAATCATGCGTTTTGTTATAGCAGTAGATATTTGTTTGCTAAAATTTACAGAACAAAGATATCGGCTGCAATTACAAGTAGATCATATAGAAAAACTGTAAATTCAGTTATTAATTTCAAAGTGTATTAAAAATGCAAATGAATTATATAGAAAACTTGCATTTTATATTCACAGGGAAACTACAATTTTAGAATATTCGAAGAATATAAAATATCTAAATCTGCATTTATTCTTTTATTATTTTTTACAGAAAGCCATGTATGTCGCCATTAATGACGTTACATAAAATAGCGCGCTTTCTTCAAATGACCTTATATGACATTATATGATAACCATATGTTTAATATTTGCCAATGCTACTTTTATTTCATATTATGTAAAACTATAAAATGTTTGATTAACAAACTCTATGATTTCAAAACGAGCAGTGGCAACACTTTTCGAAATAAAGCATTTTTAACTCCAGCCACTCAAAAATATGAGTGCGAAAATTTTCATTTTTTACATTTTTAATTAATATCTGGACTTACTAAAGTCGTACGTAGATGAGAATGATCCAAATGGCTTCCCACGAAATTTTGGAATCCGGGAATACCTCTCTCGAAACTCAACATCCCCGCCCTTCCAGAGGAGATGTTGATGCAAACAAGCAGACAGACAAGCACAGATTTCAATAGTACAGACTAGAACCTTCTTGACATTACCTTGAGATTCTATCAAAATTTATTGTTCTTAAGGAAACTGAGAAATATTGAGTTTAGAATGTTGCTCTTGAAGAAGTATTGCATGGTTTTGCTGCACCTTTAGAAACGAAGAGAAACTTTGCAAGCCAAAATTTGTGCTGCGTATTGCACTCATTTCAATGGAGGTAGCAAAATTTTGTATTTATTTATAGTCTTTTAATTATATTTTTACAAATTAATTAAAACTCGGTTGTTTTCAATTTATTTCGATTTCATAGAATGTTTATTAGTATTGCTAGGCCTTATGTCAAACTTTTAATTTGACAGCCCTAATTATGGGAAAATAAATGAGCTAGATTGAAATTGTATTGAAAAATTACAATTATTTCCTAGAAATTTTAATCATTTTTACCTCCTTGTACAAAGTAAAAAGGAAGTATTGTTATCGCGAACAATTTTTTATATTTCAAAGAAAATATCTATTTTAACCGCTATCGAATGCAATTTAACAGTGCTTTTGCGTGATATTTACACGTAAGAACAGAATAAAATATTTTTTTCCTCAAAAAATTATAAAACTGATTTAAAATGGATTCTGAAGAGATTTTTTCGTGGCGTCTGTGCGTAAGTACGTACATATGTATGTATGTATATCGCGTATCTCAAAAACGAGTAGCCTCAGAACCTATGAAATTTTATATATAGAACTGCTGTAACAAGTAGATGTGCACCTTCTATTTTGGTTTCAATCGGCCGCACCAAAAGTATATAAATTCATTTATATATATATATATCCACTCTGTTACTCGGCTCAGTGAGCTCAGTTTTTTTGTTCTTATATGTTGGTAAATTGTGCATTTTTTGCTTTAAAAATGATTGCATTATGGTGTTTTTATCTTTCGGTTAAGGTGTTTATGTCTTTAGTAAATCTGTAAGCAAGATGTGTAGAATTATCAACAATTTAAACGTTTTTTAAGTGCGGCAGAGCATAATGATGTTTCTCATGACGGACATATTTGTTTACATTTCAAGCTTAAGAAAATAGTGGATCTGTTGCTAATCTAGAGAAACTAAGCTCCGCAACAACAAAGATAACGCCTTCGTTTATTATTACGAATTAAATCATCCTTAATCCATTCTGGAATTTATTCGAGGAAATAAGTTCTTAAGATTTAATCCGTAAATTTTAATATACATCTTTTGAGTTTTTGTGCATTTTTGCCTTGTCGCGGAGTGAGAACTGAATTAATTGAATGAGAAATACTGAATCGTCTGTGAAAAACTGTTTCTTTTGTTTTCTTGTTTAATTTATTTTACACGTCGTTTTAGATTTATTATAGTATTTGAATAGAACGTGTGGAAATGATTAGGTGGTTATCCAGATGATTTAATTTTGTGCGATATAATTTTTGGGCATTCTGATGAGTTGTAAAATGAATGAGATGTAAAGCCCTTAAGTGAAGCTAGCGCCAGAGTGTCTCTGTGGTAAACAAATATAGCGAATTTTAAAGAGTGCATTTACTCTGTTGTGGTATATGTTGTGGTTTCAATTAAACTTATTGGATTTAATTCAATGTAAAATGCATATAATTTAATTTTCCGTACAAAGAACTAATGTGGTGTACACATCCAATTTTTGTATCATGTTGTATTATTAAAATATATGTACATATGTGTATATTGCTTACTTTATATCCTTTTAGAGCTTAGATCTGAGGTTAGCATTTTCAATGAAAATATGGAAAATTAGAATGCAGGACATTTGTAATATACATTTATTCACAGAGAGAAACACGCTCACTTACATATATACAATATTTAATTGTTATAATTCCCTTCAAATGGCAATGTAAATGATATAAAATTTAATATTAAGTTTCTAAATAATAGTTAAACATCACACGTGAGCCAGGTAATAATTACTGTGCGCAGACAATTTGTTGCTTTTCCGAGCAATGCGCTTCTAATTTAGATACATTTTAAACATTAAGTTTCGCCATTTACAACTTTTAAACTAGTTTCATAATACTTCCCGTGGCTCTTTGCGTGTTTCAAAACTCGTTTTAAATATTCATGTGTACAAATAAGAACCTTCCGTTTTGTATTTCATGCGAAATCCAGAAGCTGAGGTGTTTTAAACAACTTTCTTCGCCTCATTTTCTGTGGAACGTTTTTCATTATATATTTATGGAGATATTTATACATTCTGACATATATTCATGAAATATTACATTCATATTTTATACTTCTCGAACACTCATCGAAATGAAAAGAATAAAAAATTTACATCAGATCATTTTTCATACCAGCATGGTGTTTCTACCACTTCCTACACATATGAATACATGAATGGTGACTCATATATATTTCGTACAATACCTATTCTGTTACATACTCCTTCCTCTAGAAAATAAGAGATGCGCTTAGAAAGAAATGACATAAATATGGTAAAGACTTGGGAACAGGCCTGCCAATCACAATCCTTATCACCACCCTCATCCGGACCGGTATCGGTAAGTTGCTGGAAATGAAGCGATGCGAGTCATACTACACCCATTTTCTGTCCCATTATACCCTCTGTTACAGTGACGACAATTGTTCTTGACAGCGACCCTTTACTGGACGTCACTCAAAAGGCCTTCTGCAACACGATAGAGAGAACTGTCACTTATTGATTTTCTTTTCCCAAAGTGTCTCCTCCTCTTGCGATAAAACCCTTCAATTCGTACCTTCTTTTAACAGTTGGTTGCGCTTTTAGTGCTTGTTTATGATACTTTTTTTCGCCACATATAGATATTTTTTATTTCGGGCTTCATCTGCTTGATGCAGCTCTCTTGGGAATCGAGTGGATGGTTGGCGGTGTCCTTTGAAAGTGGATATCGGCTTGGGATTTATTTTGTAATTGGAATATTCCATTGGGTCGAAGTGTGAGCTTTGGAGAGCAAACTATATTGCAATATTTTCGGAAGAGGGCTTTGTGAAGCTTTGGGAAGTATCTCGAGTGGCTTAAATCATATTCTTCAACAGAAGTTTGCTCTTTATTGCCGTGAAGAATAGCTACTAGATCAACATTTTGCTATTTTTGAATGAAGGAAAAATACTTGCAGTATTTGTGATAAATTTAATTTCGTGAATGCTATAAAATACAGGCGTTACATAATAAAAATATTTCAGTGTCTTTTTTTTTTAGATTATCGCAAAACACACCAGGGTAAAAGTTTAAAAGAACAGATACTTTCGTCAAAGACGTCTTAGAAAGCCTACTCCTATTCTCATTACACATCTGAAAATCAAGAAAACTACCATATAGCCATCCCGTCCACCAGGACATGAATCTCAAATAGGTCGACAGGTAATATCACTGAAAACAGTTGGCCGAACTACAATTTTCAGTGACATTACCAGTCGGCTTCTGGTAGTTCATAACAATTCGATTAAGATTGTAAGGTTTATTAAAATTTTATAACAGTTATTTTAAGTTTATGCGTCTTTCCTAGATCTTCTAGCTTCGCTTACAATTTTCTACCGAAATGTATTTTCAGAAACGCGGTTAATGCAAATGAGTAAGAGTAGTATTGAAGTCAATGTTTCACTGACTTCGTTAGACAGCCTGAATTACCGACTAACGCGAGTTTGCCTTTAGCTACGTCTCGCTCTAAGCTATTGCTACGCTCTGCCGTACTTTAGGGCCTTGATTGGCTTCGCCTCCTTAATTCAGTTTTATTGGCCAACTACTTAGAATCTTGAAAGCTTCGGCTATATCTTTCAGTTAGCTTTAGTCAAGCTTAGTTAAGTTTAATTTCATATTAATTTGAGTTCAAGCACAAGTGGAGGCTTTGCTGTACGCTCCGAGTTAGAAGCTGATTGTGTCATATTCATTTTGAGAAATAAAGGATAGTTAACCTTTCTTGAGTCTCACGTCTCTGTTTACACACTTAAGCGATTATTCGCTTATTAGTGTTAGGGGTTTTGACGACTGAATAGTGAAAAAAGAAGGTACCCCACAAGATAATAAGGAGAAATAAGTGATTGTGTTTTAAGATGAGGTCTACTTTATTCAGATGTCTCAGGAAGTTGATGTTTCAAGATGATGTGTGAGTTATTGAGATATCCCAAATTGTTGATGTTTTAAGTGACATAAATTGCAATAACTTAACTGATTGATTATATGGTGTTGGTGATTTTCGTAATGCAAATACCAGTCAGCTTTCAACAAAACGAACGCTTCTCCACATAGCCACTCTTTCTAAAGAATACAGCCCGTGTGTTATTTACTGTAAAAAATAACAAAATTTAACCTAACCACTTATATCACTTCAGAAAAAGTGAGCATAATATCTATTTCAAATTTAAATTCCCAAATTAACAGTTTGAAAATTCCAAATACAGACTGCGTTACTTCAAACATAAAATAAATATGAATTAAAGAACTTAGTTAAAATTAAGTGCTCGTTATTATGAAATGTAAGTTTATAGAATTTAAAATACTGATAACATATTATAATGAGTGTTTGGTAATGCAACAGAAAAAATGAGATTTTACATAAATAAAATAAAATTTACAGTTAAGAGAAAACAATTCGTTAGTGATAAAAATAAATGATAAATTTTTAAATATAAAGTATAATATTTCAGAAAAATAAACACTAAAATTTGAAACCAAATATTTAATCCTCTTTTTATTGAACGATTTAAACCCTTTTTTGTAAACGAGTAATCACAGATTAACAATTTTATTCGAAGCGTGAGTTTCATATAAACGAACATAACTTCATAAAAATAAAGAGGAAAATTTAAGGCTGCAGAATAGCAAATGAGCTTACTTTTTTATGTTCAACGTTTTACTTTTCCTTGACTTTTCCTGAATTTATAGTATAATGAATCATTTTTAAAAGATGAAATATATAGACTTTAAACAAATAGCCTCATGTGTATGTAAAGTTTTTTTTTTTTTCCGAGAGAGGAATTTCTTTTCTTAGTAGATAGCATGAAACTCGAACGCGTCTTTCTTTATCAGGAAAGTTAGGAGGGGAGGTATTTTACAAGGAACACAATATTGTGAAAGATTATTTTTTCCTTCCTCATCGGACCCTTGTTAAATTCGACATTTGTAGTTTTTTATAGTGTTTCGAAATGGATAGGTGGTAGGTTTGTTAATAAATTATGATAAAGCTTTAGAGGGTTATTACTGAAATGAGTAAGTATTTGAATAATACATATTTTTGAACTGTTTCTGATATATATTATTCATGTAGTAAGCAAACGATATTTAAATTATTAATGACAAAACTTAGAACTTCAGAATTTTTTATATATTTTTTTCTGTGCAACGCTGTTATTTAATCATGACATTTAGCTAAGCAAAACGCATTCGAAACTAAATTAGGCTTCAAGAAAAAAATATTTTTCCTGGTTGTTAAAAGAATTGCTAATAAATGTACCTCTTTTATTATTCGTATACTGTATGCATTACAATGACATAATATCATATATTACTAGTTTATGAGCACAATATTTGATAAAATAACTGATAACAAAATAACTTTGTGGTCATATTCGAAAACCTAAGGGCATTCCCTTTATATTCGTTTGTGGTGTTGTCAGCTATCAAGTGAAAGAACATGAGTTCGATTCCTGGAGAGGGTATACAATAGATTTTTATTTCAGAAAAACCAGTAACAGTAATAATAATGGGATCTACACCATCATACGGGCAAAGTAAATTAAATATTTAATTGCAATGGAAGTCTACTAACCGGTTGCTTGGGTTTTCAGTGATACTAAACAAAATAAACCTAAGTCTATTTTATGTAGGAAAATGAGTATTATCTCATAACGAATAATATACTAAATTTGTCTATTGGGAATTAAAGTGACATTGTAATAACTTACGTAATGTGATGATTCAACAGTGTGAGTTTCTGAAGTTTTCCATTTCCAATCATCGTTAATTTATCACGCACTCTTCCAGATTTACTGAAAAATTCTTTTATTGGTAAGCTGCATTTAAATAATTTGACATTCACTAAAATCTGTCACTTAAAACGTTCACTTAAAATTCACACAAACTGGACTGTTTACAAAGCCTACTTAGTTGTTGTTTAAAGTCCAATTTCTTCAGTACTTAGTGAAATTAACAAAGATGATTATTTCATGGATAAGAGTAAAATTCGCATAAATATTGGCATAATCTTAAAAAATAGGACATTAAAAATAAACACCTTAATATTAAAATTTCATTATAAATGGGAATCGCGATAATTATAAGACTATCTACACTGCTCAAAACGATGAGGGGGATATTATGATTTTGGATATAAGCTGCGAATGAAGAAATATATTGGTGACTGAAATATGATGTATGGGTGTTACAAAATGTGAGTAAAGAAAAGGAAGCAGCGAACAAGGAATATTTAGTTTTTATATGATGATATGCGTCAGTAAACAAAAACTGCAAAATTTGTGCATATTATACAAACAAACAAAAGCGTTATTTCTCGGATAAAAATGACTTTCAGTAAGAAGCATGGTTTCTTCTGACCGAAAACAGTATCGCACACCTACGTGGCATGGAATCAATGAAGTTATAAATGACGGATTGGGTATTTTCTCCAATTCCTGTAGAAGAGAAATTTAATGCTGCTAAATTGTTTCGGGGGGGTCACAAGTGACCAGCAACACTTCTCTCTAAAATGTGCTAAGCATGTTGTGTTTGGTTCATATCTGGCAAACCCATCGGCCAGTCCATTCGAATGATGCCTTCGTCAAAAAGGATATTGTAGAAAATTGTTCACAAGCTGAGCACGATTGACAACCTACGACACTCAAAAATAGGGAGAATTTTTTTAGAAATCAGAAGATTTATTTTTAACGAGAAAAGGACTTTTAAATGATAAAAATATAATTTTTAATAATGAATTGACTTCAAATCGTTACTAATCTGAAAGTTCAGTTACTAATTCTTAAATACAAACAGTACATTCTGCATTAATAACGTTTTGGTCTTTTGTTTCCGAAGAAAAAAGTAACTTTTCGTTTTTCTTCAATAGAACTCATGTTTTCCTTGTGTTTTATGTGTACGAATATATTTGAGAACATCGGCCTTTCCACCGTGCGAAATCGAAAAATCGCAGTTACAAACGATACACATCGCAAATGAATTTTGATTGCATTTTGATCGCAAATGCATTGGACGTTTCCATGAGGAAATGTTAGAAGAAAATTCATCTGTGTACGATTTTTGAAAAGTACCTGAGTATTTTACCACTTGCGCAAACATAACTAATACGAAATATCATAATTTCTTAAACTTTTTCTCGAAAGCACGTGCGTTCACACAGGTTAGCGACAAGATGAACGAAATAACAACCTCGATCTTGCTTTGTGCTCATTGGCTAATATGTGCCAGATAATACACTCAGTAGCACTCAATGCTCTTGGAGAAATTGAACGTGACGTTTTCGGACACCTGTTCTCACTCACAAAGCAGAAACGTGCCATAATTTCTCACTGATAAAACTAGTTTAGCTTTCTATGTAGTCAGGAGAGAAACCAGATGCTTTCAGACACCCTAAATCACGTTTTGGGTAATGAAAATAACGAAGTATTATGCCAAGCTACATAAAATTGTAAAAAAATTTAAGAACAAGAGAAAGTCGGGAAAAATATATTGTAAATCGGGTTGGCGGAAGAACAGTCAGAAATCGGAAGTCTCCCTCCTAAATCGGGAGAATTGCTAACTCTGCTGGCGTTATTATCCATGAAAATGAATTCATCCTGATTGCTGCAGCGTAAAGGACCACAATAGGTGTGAGGATCTCACCCTTATATCGCTTACCCTTTAGTGCTGCCTTCCTGATAATGCACAGGTCGGTGAGCAGCCACTGATATATATACCGGGCAAGATGATCACTCCGCCTCCACCAAATCGAATATTTTCATGCAAAAATGCAGGAGTATTCTGCGTACAAAGTATCGCGTACTATCCAGATGAGATTCCGCCTATTTTTCAGAATGTACACTAAAGCGAAACTCGTCAGTGAAGAGCCCGCTGCTTCACGCATCACGTCCCCCTCTGAGATGTTCCTGTGCCTATCTTCTGCAGGTAACATGGTGGCTCTGTATCAACGAAACACAAACCATAGGTTAGCGAGTACACAGACTAACCAGTGGAGTCCGTTTCCAACAGTTTAAACCGAACTCTGGTACTAGCAGCCCACTGATGGTTGTTTTACAGGAACATGGCGTTCATATGGCGTTTTCTTTTGGTCGTTAGTGCTAAATACCGAACCTCATTTTGTGCTGTTGAAGGCGTATAACTTTGTTCCGATTTTCGGCGAACACTTCTAGTTTCCCGAAACTGATTCCATACTCCGAAAATGGCTATTTAAGAAAATCTTAAAGCTTCCGCTAAAACAGATTGCTCTTGACCCGCATCCAAACTATCGATGGTAACTCCAGGTTACCGATTTAGTTAATTCGCTTTACTGAGACATCCCACTTCCTGTTACAAAACATTCCACGGGTGTTAGTTGTTTTTAATATCCGGTTTTCCATTCTTTATCTAAACGCATAGTTTCCGATGTCACAGACAAAATTTGCATATTCCCAACTTTGTTAAGAGTTATAATTTTTTTTTGGTTTAACCTCTTCAATTTTGTTTAAAAAAGTTTTCGATTATATGGTATTGCATACCGAACACATAATATCCCCTAAGAGTTTTAGGCAGTGTATATTACCTCATCAGATTTATCAGTAATGTGGGAAACACAATTTTAAAGGTAAATTATTTCTTTTATTAACGAAGACGTTTTGACATAGGTTTTAATTAAGACTTAACATGTGGCTTTTTAAGGCGTTTCCTTCCCAAAATTTCACAACAGCCAGGAGTCTAAAGTAAAATCAGTGCTTATGCTTTTTAATTTGTATTAAACTGTACACATTAGATGCAAAATGTGCACTTTATTTCTACTAAGAAGACATGCCCATTCAAGTGAAAGGGATTATTACAGTTCTCACGAAGAGCTAGATATATTTTTGTAATCTCTACAGATAAGCTATGTTAAAGAATGAATAAATTACAACAGAATGCATTTGCTTTTAACAAACATAAGTATATAATAATATATACCTTTGATACCGCATACCGTATACGACCCTTGATAAAAAGATTTCTCCATGTCTGGTGGTATTTTTATTATGTCTGTAAATTCGATGATTGTTTAAAGTTTTTTATATGCGTTATGATGTTATCTCTACTGTTATGAGACTTAGAGTGCTAGTGGTATCTTCTTTGCACGTGTATATTAAAGTTACATGTTAATTCTCAGGTCTTTCATATTTTTAATATTTTTTTACCTTAAATCAAAACAAATAATGCATCCTATGTTATTGCTGAATTTAATACATGTGTATAAAAAAGAAACTTCATTTTCTGATAAGCATTATTTTTATACAAATGTATAAAACATGTTACGCATCAAAAAATGGGAAATATTCAGGTAGTCTTATTCAGTTTAATTTACGTATCTTTAGCTCTTTGCTTCATATCTATTGTAACCTAACTTCATAAATAAATTTTACTCTCTCAGACTGACTACAAATATCATGATATATATAATTATATCTTACTATCTGTATATCTATCTATCTAGCTTTATATGTGATGAACATGAAATAATGACATAATAATCACAACACCTTGAATATGAACGACTTTAAATTAAGAATACATTTATTAAAAACCTTTGCGTCTAGTATTAATACACATCTACGGATAATGGCACGTTGGAAGAAATATTTCTTTTTCTGTCTCTGGGGGAAGGAAATAACACTACTTTTTTATATTAAATTCGTCACACTTTAGCAAACTAAGAAATATGATTTCATGGTAACAAAAATGCGACTCATTTCGTTAACAGTAATATTTTTCCGGTACTGTAATCAAAATGTAAACAAACGGTATAAAAATGCACTCTCAAACCGAAACAAAGACAATGAGTTCCTAAACGTAGAGAAAAGGATGTCGTCGGAAGCCATATTCAATCATGAGGAAGAATTTTCCTCTAGAAAGCCCTGCGGTATACAATGTTTATATGTCTGTCGCACAGACTGTAAACAAATCCAATGTCATGCATAAATACCCGAAAAGGAGTGGGTTACCGAGAATTCGGGAAATTTTTCGATGCGCTATGGGTCGTAGCGTTACAAATACTGTATGAAACATTAATCATAATTGTGAGACTTACGTAGCAGAATTCAAACTCACTGGAAGAAAATATTTAATGACCCCCAAAAGAAAACATCAAATAATGATGAAAGTACAAAGCCTACCAAAGATATCATTACGATATCCTGTTATAAACATGTAGACAATTTAATGCAAATCACTTAATATTGGCCAAGAAAAAGACCTTCACTTGGGAGCCCTAATATTTTTCTTAAAGGTTTGTCCTGAAGGCTTGTAGTCTTCGTGATATAAGTTGGAACTCATAATGGTACCATGTCCCTTTGTGTTTTTATGTCGAGCAACCCTTGTGTCTTGGAGAGCGAAGGGGAATTTTGAAAAAGGTTCCGACGTCACTTTGCACATTTACCGCGCCGGTCAGACTAGCCCCAACTACCTCTGCACTGAGTATGAGATTAGAAACTTTCTCTTAATACCGGCCATGCATTCTATCTATACCAGTAATTAAGGAAAATTTCTGTTGATGTCTAGTCACCGAAATTCCCTAATTTTCCCTTTTCGGAACAATTCCGTATTTTTCATTCTATCGTTTATGTTCACTTTATTAGGGACACAAGCAATTTATAGTGTGGGGACTCGTTGTTCAAACAAATTCATTTTACATACTGTTTATTTATTCAAATTATATCTCATTTGTTGTTAAAAATTCGAATGCTCTTCAAATAGTTTATTTTCAAGTACAGTTTATACAGATGAATTGAAAATATTTCATATGAGTAAAGAACATCTGTAAACTTAATTTGGGTATCTTAAAGCATGTAATAGGGAATTAACACTTGAATATATGCGGAAACACGACTGCAAAGAGTGTTGCAAAAGAAGGTCTTTAGAATGCGGAAAGGAAATTTAAGTACGAGTAAATACTACGACAAGTTATTCTTACACAAGTAATAGCTCGTCGCTGATGATGAGATAATACTAAATAAATAAATGAGCAAAAGTAATTAAAAATGAATGAAATGAGAGCGTGTTCAAGCCCAGTATCTTATTTAACATGCTTATTTGAATTTAGTGTAGATAACTGAACAGTATTTAAATTCTCAGTGTCTTCTACTGAAAGAGAACTTCATAAGAGTACTATTATTCAGATCTTCTCAATGTCCTAATGAGAGACATCTCGGATTACAGCAACATCATTCAAAGTAAAACCATCTGTATCGGAATTTTATGAATAATGAGAAGAATACTTTAATTAGTCTATATTTATGCTCTTGAATACGTAGTAGTATTAAGCTAATATATACATGCATATAAATGATGAATATCTTAAAAGGCCTAAACCCTAAATCATTCGTACACGTAAGCTGCGATAAACAGTGGCAATAATTATTAATTCTAATGAAAATTTAGATTCAAAATACTATATTTAGCTTGGAATAAAAAGTACGTAAATCATTCTGGAAAATTAAAAAATCATTGTAAAAAAAGTAATAAAACGAATATTTTTTACATTTCGAGTAAATTGTAATTAAAAATTATAATAGTATCTATAACTATTAAAGATTCTAGTAATATTTCTTGTTTTGTGCTCCTGTAGCCATCGTCTAATCTTTGAAAGCCACCTGTCCAGATACATTCGACAAGGATTAAAAAGATGTAGATATTATCGAGATAGAGAACAAGAGCTAATACACTCACGTTCCAGTTTGCCAATGAATGTAATCCATTTTTGCAGAGAATGTGTAACACATAAGTCAAGTTAGCATTTTCCAATCAAAAGCGATCAAACGGTTTCTGATATGTAAATCAAGGCGTTACCTTGCCTGACAGTGAATCAAGCTCTTTTTGCAAACTGGATATATGAACAAATTTCTAATTTTAGTGTGCAAGAACTCAAAATAGTTCCTAGTGAAGTATCATTTAAAAGAATCTGTGAAGTAACAAATCATCGGCCGTTTCTAAGCAGGGAAGGCGTCATGGAAGCAGAGAGATGTGTGAAGATTTCGAGACACGCAGTCACTAAGCTATGGAAACAATTTCAGATTTCCGGAATTAATGTAAGGAGGCCTCTACAAGATTGTATATGATAACAGTAGCTTCTCTGTATAAATATCTAGCAATAACTGCCAATCGTATCAGGCAGTCTACTGCTCATCAGTTATGTTCAAAGCCTGCAGCCGCAGCTGGAACTGTTGCATCACGGCAATTTGTATACATAAGGCTTAATAGAAAGGTCTTTACACCATGAAGCCAAGCGTATGCGTTTTAATAGCACCACAACAGAGGGATCACTTTAATTAGTACAGAGATTCTCAGAACTGGATTGAACACCAATAGTCACATGTTATCTTTACTGATGAGTCGAGATTTAGTTTAGCATCTGATTGTAAACATGCTAACATATGGAAGGAGTCCAGAAAGTGAAATCCTTTTTCAAACAATATGAAAAGTCACCGCTTTGGTAACACAGGTGTGATGATATGCGGAGATTGGAGTAATGACCGATGAACACATGCCCCTAGATTTTTTCAACAACCGATCTGTGACTGACCAGAAATATCGGGATGAGGTCTTAAAATCTCATGAAAAACCTATCAGAATTACATATTGATGAGACATCTCATTTTGGACGATAATGTTTGTCCATAACGAGCGAACCCCGTTGACCAACTGATTGAAAGTGAAGACTTTGAGTGAATACCGTGACCAGCAAAATCTCGTGTTCTTGACCCGATAGAGGGCTTATGAGTCTACCTGGTAAAAGCAATTGCATGCAGACATATTGCTACTAGATATGCAGACAGAACTGCAGGAGTTTGGAACTTTCTTTCCCAATGGCGGGCAGTTGCCTATAACGGCATTGGCCACTCTTAAGGCCAGAAGTGGTGGCCATTTTATTATGGCGGCACCTAATAAGCGGCCACCAACACCTCCTATGAAGGGACACGCAATTTTACATCCATGTCTTATCCGGTATTCGGACCCGGGCACTTTGATATGCCAGTCAGGCTCCCATAACCACTATACAGTCTGAGCGGCGGATTGGAAGTTAATTTCCCCAAGTGACTAACAACATTATTACCACCACGAAAAGAAGTTGTAGTTTGTGTGCACAAATCAGAGGAGATCATATTTCACATTAAATTCATAATGAGCTCTCCTTGTAATATATTATTATCGTTTTTAATTGCCGTTTTATATCATAAGCGATGTTCTTGAAATTATTCTTTTGTATTTATGCGTGTTATGATGTTATGCATCATTCCACATAAATTCGTAAAATTATAAGTTCACAGTTTCTGAAAAATCCATGATTTCATGCATGTAAAAATAATATGACTGAAGAAAGGTCTGCCCACTATGGGAAACGCTTGTTGCACATTCATTAGATTTTTTTTAAGCCGGAGACAGGAAAAATGAGCAATGTCCTGGATGGGACTCTTACCTCAGATGTCTCGAATACCCGCCGAGCGTGCTGACCATTACACACGAAGACATGCGAAGGTGGGAGAAATACCTTATATTGTGACAATTCAAGAAAGTGGGTAAAAAATTTATTGCCAGCATAACAAATTGCAATACGTGTGAAGAACTCAGAGGAAATTTCATTCTGTATTAATAATCCTTATTTTGATATACATATATATGTATAATCCTTTTCTGAATGATCCTTGTAACATGCGATTATGATTTTTATTTTTTCATGCTATAACGTTTTATCATATGCAGTGCTTTTAAAATTGTTCTTTTGTAGTCATGTGTTATGATATTATGATTCACAAATTCATAAAATTGTAGCTCACAGTTTCTGCAATCCGTGATTTCACACATGCAAAGATAATTTCGGACGTGAATGCTCAAAAGATTTGCCCATTGTGAGAAGCACAGATCACTATCTCTCGTCAGCCACAACAGCATCCTTATATTTCGTGAGTCATAATAGCGACCGTGTCAACTAGCATTTGATACATTTCAGACCATTTCGTCTATGCGCTTGCCTTCGGTTGATTTAGCAAAATAGCAGAATCAGCATGGCCCTCTAAACTTAACAGTTATTTTAATTTAACATTCTGCAAAAGCATATTTAAATGAGCATTTTCTGTTTATTTAAAATTTTCTTTTACGTGCAAACATGTATAGTTAGCCGCCGAGATTATGCCAAGATGTGCCTTACTCTACGGAACATTTAGTTGAGCATTTAGGTAGTAATTTTGTGTATATCTGTAAGTCTTTGTTTGCAATAAATATTGTTGCGTGTGTACGGGTTCGTAATGCACACAGGTCCTATGATAGGTTGATAAAATTTATTTTATCAAATGAAACACTTCCGAGTTCTGGAACTTGCCACGGAAATACTCGTACAGGTGTGAAGAGCATCATAGAGTGCAATCAGTAGTAACATTTCAAACTACTAAGAACGTGAAAGAGTCCTCCGAAGTATCTCAGCATTCCGACTCACTCTGAACTAACAACTACAGCAACAACTCAATAACTGATCCTCTCGCCGGTCTTATATAGTTTTCTCCCAGCGGTCGGGAGATTTCTGATACTTACTGTTTCTCAAAATTACTGAAAGGCATATGAGAGCCGAATTACGGTTACAGCTACATAGAGCATCAGTTACAGTTATTCAATTACAGTATCCATTTCAGTTACACAGGGACCGGACCAAAATGTATAGCGGCAAAAATTAGTAGCCGAAATCATTTCCAGCTTGGCGATGTATAGCGAATTTCATGAGACAGCCATTTACTGAATGTATAGTCCTTTATCTTGGAGTGATCCTCATTAAAACTCTCTCATAGTGCCCACGCATTACATCTATTATCAGAAAGTTTCGAGTGAGTAAAAATACACTATTCCCCTTAATAGCTAGAAACAGTATTCATTCTATAGACAAGAAGTTACTCCTTTATAAGTCCATGCTACTTCCCATACTATGTTATACCTACCCGGTATGGGCCTATTCATGTAAATCTTTACGAAAAAAGTTCTAAGCTGTCCAAAATGTTGTTTTGACACAAATCTCAGACGCTCCGTGGTATGTGAGGAATCGCAAGCTACGAAAAGAGCTGCATATCGAGCTGTTAAGAACTTTCTGCTGTCGTCTTGCTGGGAAGTTCTATAGTGATCAAAAATTAGTTAAGAATTCTGCAATATTTAGGGATATAATAATATAGTTCTTCAATATAATTCTGTTATATTTAGGGGCCTTGCATATATATATTTCTATTTGCACTATGTAAAGTGCTGTCTTATGTTTAACTATTATTTATCTATTCATTTTACAATATATTGCAATATATATATGTTGTACTTAGGCAGTCTCAACCACGGGGGTATATAATTTGACTTCACAGGACTAGAACCCGAGTTTATTCTTAGGTTGGTTTAGGCTTGGCAGGGATCGTACTGGTACTGTCGTGTCTGTTCCTCTGTCTGTGGTGGAGCTATATTGTTGGATTTCCTTGGTCATCCGAGGAGAAACGCCCCTATTAGTGGAGTCGGGAGAAGCCGCATGACGTTGCATCCCGCCTTAGTGGGGCTCGTCGGCTTCACCGGTTGGATCGCGGCCCCGAGGATTGCATCTGGGGGACCAGGATGTTATTCTATGTAAGGCTATCCTTGAGCATGCCAGGTAATAGAGTCCTGGTTTTCCGGTGTAAGTGTAATATATATGTTTCGCATTAACACACCTTGGGTCTTGCACTTGTTTACTTATTTTGTAGATGTTTACTGTGATCTGACAGGTGTTACCACCAGCTCAATAGGTTTCTAGCTTTCCCAGTTGGCATTTCTGAGGTCATTTATCGAATCTTCTTGTACGCTCTAATCTATTCTAATTCATAATCTAGATAATTACTTATTTTTTGACCTTAACCTATTAAAAAAGCTTATGTAAATATATAAATATGTACTCTATCTCCCTTATAGTTATATTTGTGTTGTAATAGCGTATTTATTTAATAAATAGCGTATTTATTTGATTAGGGATAAGGTCCTTAGAACCAGGCACACTGGTGCCATACCACTCTCTCGCGCACAAATTTACTGAATGCTAACAGACTTGCCGATGTATTCATACTTTGCCTGAAAGCATCGCTTCTCGAGATTTTCATGTTAAATTATACAGTAAAATACAAATATTTCACCCATAATTGCGCTAAAATCACCTATTTATGTACAAACTTCTTAACAATATTTTAACATGTCTCCTATGTTTCCTTTGCTGTTTATGTATTTTCAGCAACAGTCAGTATATTCAGTCTATGTGAGTTAAGTCAACTATCAGTAATGGTAAATTACAAATCATTCAGTTAATGAGATAAATAGATTATCATTATTTACCTAACTTACAAATCCAATTATTATCAATAAAAATTAATTCAGCCTAAAATTTAGTTAAATGTTCAGCTAATTCATTAAACTAGGTTAGTTTGATATTGGAATTAAAAACACCTAACATAGCAACACAAACATTAATGTTTTCATCCTTTACCTCACCCTGCTTTTGCAAAAAATAGATTTGTTGTTGTATTAATACAATAAAAAGTATCTTTAGATATGACTCGAAACGGTTCTCTGTTTTTCTGTTCATAAAACATTTTCCAATATATACGAAACGATTAATAACCTTTATATCTTTATAGATAGACTTTTTTGTCTCGTGAGTCATAACAGTGTTCGTATCAACTGGCTTTTTGTAAATAATCAATTATTCTTTCAATAAACAAGGACATTTATTGTTCTTTTTAAGGCTCTTTTTTACGTTTGGTTATCTGAAAGACAATGGACACAAAAAACAAAAGGAAAAAATATACCTCGTTTCCAATTAATTGAGATAACTACTAGTATATTGTAAGCAAACTAATTCGATGAGTTTCGTAATTATGTGTAGCTAAAACATACATGTTTTTGCTTCGCGTATTTGCTGTAGTATGATAAAATAATCGAGTAATATTTGGAGATAAAACAGTTTTTTAACAGGCACTAAAATACTCATGAAATAGAAGTACTAGTGCATTTCTTTCAGCTTATCTTCTCTGTGTTGCCGTCCGTAAAAATCTGTATATTTAGTAATGTATAAATAAATGCACTTAGATAAATAAAGATAGATAAATATATCAGGACTTAGCATTTTGTGTGTATTCTTTGAGAACATAGTAAATTCCGTAAAGGGTTCTT
>KK121746.1:277172-328377 GCA_000611955.2 Stegodyphus mimosarum | reverse complement strand
TTTTTTTTTTTTTTTATCTTATCTAGCCCAATACTCAATAAGCCCAAAGGCCAATGTTTGCATAGAGTGAAATGTTGCACATACTAGTTTTCTTTTTTTCGATTGGTGGAATATATGAAAAAGTGCTATAGGAAGATAACTGAAGTCTTTATTGTGATGACACAATAGTGAACAGAAGACAAAATCTGTAATATGGCTTTAAACCTAGAAAGTATCACCCTCATTATTGAAGAAGTGATAAAGAGATTGATGAATTGGTTATTTAAAGAGGATGCTGAATACTGCAATGATGTGACTTAAATAATGGAACTTTGTAATTGAACCCGGAATTTTCTCCCTGTATAAAATTAAAGAGAAAAGTATGCTTAGTAAAAAAATAAATTGCTTAAACAGTTTAAATTGAAAGAAATGTTTAACAAATCAAAATAAATGCTAATATTAAGCTTTTTTTTTGTAATGTTTGATTTTGTTTAAATTCATAAATGCTTCATTACTTCACAATTTTAATTTTGTAAGTCATCTTACTAGATTTAAATCCATGATCTAAGCTCCAGAATTACCAAAGTTCCCATAAATCTGGATCTCAGATGTTGTATGGCATTAGAAATTTTATATACAGTTTCAACAAAATCCCCTAAATCATTTATTTTTATTTCATGTTTTAATATGGAATTAAATTATTTATTTCCTTTTTATCTCTTGTCTATGGGCATTTTATTTCTTTTGTATTTCAGATCACTGCATAAAAAATATATAAAAACATTTTTCGTCTTTGAGCTTTTCACCATTTTCAGTTTTTATTATTATTGTTTTGCTGCAATAATCTCTTTTTAAAGACTTCACAAGGTAATTCAGTAACTTTTCTGGCAGTAAATTGTAAAATTTATTCTTTCTTTCAGTTGTTAATCATTCAAATTCCTTCTAATTTATTTAATATAAAAAAGCAAATTTATTTAGTTATTTATAATAGACCAGAAGATTTAGTTTATTTGTTATCAGCAAGCATAAAAAAACAAAGCACTCAAGATGTAGAGACAAATTTAGCAAAAGACTTATGCAAGTTTCCTATAATTAAAAAAACTGTGCTTATATTTATGAAGTCATTTTCATATGATTTTCTCTACAACATTAAAGCGCCTTAAAAGTGGTGAGTCATCTGGTGTTTGAGGCTAGGTACAATTTCAGGTTTTCAGGTGTTTGAGGCTAGATACTATACTTAGAAATAAATACTATTTCATTACATTGTTGTCATATATGCATTGCATCAGTTTTCTTTTAAAAGTAGAATTAAAAATAATTAAAATTATATTTTACAGTTTTTATAATAAGAATTAGTTTAGTCTTTGTAAGTGAATAATATTATAAGTAATATTTGTTTCCATTTAGATATCATTCATGGATGCAAAATGAAGAGCTTCTGGAATTAACAGCATCAGAGCCACTGACTTTAGAAGAAGAGTACTTAATGCAAAAATCTTGGTTTGAAGATAATGATAGTAGGTTTTCCATTTTCTTATTTACTTTAATGAAATTTTTAAAATACTTCATACATTGACATATGTTCACAATATCATATCTGTTTACAGAATGTACCTTCATAGTTTTGGATAAAGACATTTTAGAAAACACTGGCAATGAAATTGGTGAGTAAGTTATTTCAAAAAGTAGAATTTTTATGAGAGCAGTATTCATATCTATTTCTTTCTTCAATATATTTTCTCAAGTGTAGTTCATTGAAAACTTAAATTCATAACGAATATGTAAATGTTATCATTCCAAATTCAGATATATTTCTTTGAAGAATTAAACATTGCAAAAGCTGTATGATATAACTGACAAATTTTTCCACACATATCAAATAAAATGACAACCTCAGGATTTCTCTATTATTTTCAGTTTTTTATAATTGTTGTTTGATTATTTTTCTGCTAGCTTCATTTACGGGGATGGGGATAGTTTTTTCAAAATCTCTGATAGGCAGTGATTTTCTCCCGATTTTATTCAAGATGAATTGTGTAAAATTTTACCAAGCTCGAACAATGTGGCACTAACATAGCAGGATGTAATGGTTTTAGTGGGAACTGCTAATTGCTTTGTTGTTGGTTATTTTTTTTTCCCCACATTCAAGCTTTTGGAAAATCACCATTTACTTTGGCCGGTTCTTCAGTTTTTTATAGTGATAGAGAGTATACTTAAATTTTGCTGTAAGGTTCTACACTATTCTGAAAGGTTTCATTCTGCTCTAAAGAGTAAATGAACATGTCATCATCTAGCATTTTTAATAAGAAATGATATTAGAAATGCAATAATGGCAATTTCAAAATTGAAACTGAAAAAAATAATAATATTGATTTGACATGAATGACTTCCATTAATAGGGAAAATGCAGTGACAGCAATGAGAACCTAAGATGGCTGGCATGAGTGCAGCATTCTGATATAAACATTGTGGGTTGTTTTTTTTAGAATCTTATGTAGACAGAGACTATCCTTTTGTTTTAAAGGTCAAGTATGCAAACTTTCATTAAAATTGGAATAAAACTAGATCTGTTTGAATTACCACACACAAACAAACAGACACTTTTACTTATACATAGATAGATAGATGATTTTAATGACCCATTGTATGGGTCCAGTTAGGAATTAATAATCATTGAAATGAATATGTATTTATTGCTTTTAGATTGCTCAATTTGTTAATAAATAACAGAATAATTTTGAAAGAAAAATTATATCTTCTATTTTGCTGGATGATAAACACTGCCACGTGGAAGATAAAAATTTTTTTATTCGAGCAGTGACAACACATTTCTCTGAAATAGTTGGGTTTGTTGATTAAATTCAAGTGACAAATATATAGCAAGTGGCGATGCATTTCTTTTTTATCTCTGAGGTTTGTGATTAAACAATATAATGTATTCAAACATTAATGTCATACATTTTGCAGAATGGTAACACTAAGTTTTACTACTGCCCAATGACAAACATCCTTACCACTTTATATTATAGATATCTGAAAATTTTTAATTTTACCTTCCTGAGAATTTTTACAGAAAAGTAATGTATAGATATATAATGCAGTATCACCCTTCTTGAAAACTTTAAATCTTAAGTTTTTAAGCAACTTTACAGCATCCCATATCTGTCAATAACTAAAAGTCCATATCTGACAATAACTAACATCATCCCATATCTGACAATAACTAACACCATCCCATATCTGTCAATAACTAAGTGTTGAATTATCCTTTTCTGGATTTAAAAAGGAATAGCAGAGCAACACATGCTGTCTTAAAAAAGAAAATCTATTTGTGAGTTGCATATTGTATTAAAAGTCTACAATGGTACTAAAAGTATTACTGCATGTTTTTATAAAATAAAGAGTCCTTAAAAAAATCTGCTTTCTATATAAATAATTAGTGTGAAATAACTGGAGGAGGTTTTTTTTTTTTTTTTTTTCTCCCAATAGAAAAGGAAAAAGAACAAAAGTTTGGGACTAAAAGTTGATGGATTATTATAATCTTATGGCATCTTTAATGTATTTTTCACGTTATATATTATCCATTTATGAGTGTAACAAAATTATTTTTATGCTGCTTAGTGGTAACAAGATTGTTTATAAAATATCTGCTGTTTTGAGCATTTTTATTTAAAAATTACAGTCAAACTGGGATATTAGTAACTAAGCATTCAATCCTATACAATTTCCTGTGTATGTAATATTGTTTTATATGGCTATAATTAAAACTCCTAACATGTGAAAATCAGATATAATGAACTTTAATAAGATCTTCAACTAAGTATATTTTTCGATTTTTGTAATTTTTATATATTTATTTATTTTCTTTCTTTTATTTTTTAGAATTTCTAAAATATTTTACCAGAAAAAATAACAAACTTCTTTAAAATCATCCATGTTTAGGGTATTTAAATAATGACCCCTACACTGCTATATGTGACCTTTGAATTGCCATTTATGGCCATTTTAGAAGTACAAGATGGTGAAAAACAATATTGTATATGTGTAAAAGTTTTTATTGTTATTGTGGTAATATTTTTACCTTAGAAACATTTGGCCTATGTTCATTTACTGGTGGTAGGGTTGTATGCAATTGTCCAGTGTTCTGTCTAGTAAAAGGCAGTAGTATGGGCATTGTATATTCTTTTTAAGTGATAAGTAAGAGAGAAAAAATAAAGGTACACGAAAGAATTAGGGCATCAGACATGATCTTGCATTTGAGTATGATCTAATACACGGTGCCAGAGAAGCATATCAAATGATATGTGGCATCAAAAGGGATAACACATCTAATTGAGGTGGGAGATTTCTAATTTTTGAGGATACTCCTTCCTACATTATTGCATAGTTCTCCTAACTTTCTCGTATACCTAACATTTTTCATGATATAAGAGTTTGGCTTAATATTTCATTATTTGCACCCAAAAATGTGAATTCTAGCACAGTGTGTAAAGCAAAGCCATTTCATCAGTGAAATATCATGAACTGTGCAAGCATTTCTCACTCTGTGCTACTCTTAACCTGCTGTTGTGGTCCACCTAGATTTCCAAAAAAGACAAATAAATAAGATGAAATTAAATGTATGTACAATACTTTAGCTGAAAATAACAGAGTTTCAAAATTACACATAGCAATCATTCATCCCTTTTTCTCCCAAAACTGACATTTTCTGAAATTTATCACTGATTACCCTACTTACGGAGTTCCTATTCTATTTTGACTGCGAAAGTGGAATTTAAGGCACTATGACTGAGGTGCTTCTTACCAGTATATATCCAAATGTAGAACAGCTAGGCAAAAATCAATTGGGCTCATCCATCTCATTAAAGTGAGGACCAGCATTTATTTAATTTTTAAATAATAAGATTGTGATTATCCAAATTTTAAAAGCTAATAAATTTTTTTTATGTTGAGATATGTTTTTGACCCTTCTTGTTTTATTTCTTAGTGTGCATGTGTAACAAGTCTGTGTGCTATGCAAATAAAATAAACAAGTTTCAATCTGGATGGTAATCTTACTGTGGAACAAGCCTTGTAATTGATGTTTAGTCCCAGTCTGGTGATCTAATGCAATAATGATTAGAACTATCATTCACGTAGAAAGGCAGGAGGTTTGCAGGGAACTGATGAACAAAGAGCAACAGCATCTTAAAAGGTTTTAGAGAGCATCAATGTTGGAGATTATGCTGGACATTGCCTTCACATAATGCTTTTGCTTTGAATTAGGCATCCATCAGCTCTGCTATCTCGATGAATACTTTTGTCTATTGCATATCTGGATCCATTGTTGTTGTATTTAACAAGTACTTGATCCTAACACTTTCCTCCCATCACAGGGTAGTGAAAGTTGATATAATATCCCACAGTGAATCAAACCCGTGCTATCATACTGCCATGTTTTAAGCCTAATGTTCAATAATGCTGTGGGGCTAATTGTATGTTTTTTTTTTTAACCCAGAAGAGCTGTTATTCTCGAAATGGAATTTTGCGTCGGTTCACGATAAATGCTTGTTTCACTTTTAAAATTGTTGCCACCAAATATTATCACCCTGTGTTCTATTTAAAGAAATTAAATAATGAAGAATCTGCATAAATGTATGTATATTTCTCGCATTGTGAAAAAACAACTGTATCTAGAGCCATCAAATTTTGAATAACGTAGTCTTCCACCTGAATATGGGCATCTGGAAGCACGAATTTGGAATTTCAAATTAGTTTTATTTTCTATTTCGTATCTTGTAAAACTTTAACTAATTTTTTAATAGCAAACTCAATGATTTCAAAGTGAGAAACTTCAACACTGCACTGAAAAAAACATTTTTATCTCCAACGTGCCAGACTGTTTATTGAAAATTCCGAACATTTACTGTTTTTAAATATTTTTAGTCCAAATGCTCTCAAAATGTGTGTATATGTGTGTAAATGACAAAAACACCTCTTTGGCATAATATAAAATCTGAAAGCTTTTTTCCCTCTTTTTAAGTTTTCATTTTTATTGTCTGATTTTGGTACAAATCTAAACTCGACCATCAACAATGCATTTGGCCATTACCGTTATGTTTAAGTTGTGTGCCCACTTTAATTGCACTCCTTTGACCTTAGCACTCAAAAGGCCACAAATTGTCACTGACCAAACATATAATCCTTTACTATTTCAGTACTGAAAGATATCAGATTTCATATTGCTATGATAGCCATAAATGTGAGATTTAGTATGGCTGCTCAGTGACTGCTATTGTTCCTTTTGTATTGTAGAGTAATTATGGTGTATTGGTAACTGTAAGATGACCTGGGTAGAGAGAGTCTGCAGGTAACTGTCCTTCTTGTTCCATAAATGAGAAGTGATTGTGTGATGTATCGAAAAGAAACTGATATCTCCCTTACTTTTCTGCTTTAAAATTTCAATAAGTACCTCCCTACTGAGACTCAGGGATAAGCTGTGTGTCACAAAACTAATCTGATCAAAAATCAAAATCTTTGAATTCAAGTGGATTGTTTTCATCCCTTACCTAATTTGCATCCTTTTTTGGGGGAGTGAGACTGCTTTTGAGACATATCATTTGATATCTGCATTTACCATCAATAAGATTTTTTTAAGCTTCACTGAAAAAAAATCTTTAATTTGTTGTACATCTGTTGCCACCAAATATTACAGCGCTGTATTATATTTAAAGAAATTAAATAATGAAAAATCTTCATAAATGTATGTATATTTCTCCAAATGTGATAAAAAATGGTACCTGGAGCCATCCAGTTTTGAATAATGTATGTTTTCACCTGAATACGCGCATCTGGAAGCCCAAATTTGGAATTTGTTTTATTATCTATTTCATATTTTGTAAAACTTTAATGAATTTTGATGAACAAACTCAAACGATTTAAAAGTGAGCAATGGCAACACTGTACAGTAAAAGAAAAACCTTTTTATCTAATGCACGTGGAACTGTGTATCAGAAATTCTAAAGATATACTCATTTTAAAATTGTTTTGCAATATTGCTATTGAACTGAATTTTATGGTTCAAGTGCGAAGAACATGATATTTAATAAATAAAGGTAACACACAAAACGTTAAAACTCCCCTGTGGACGTAATTTAAAATTTAAAACCTTTCAGTTTTTTCTTTTTTTTTTTTACTTACGTAGAGTTTTGTTGCATAAGCAAAAAACACTCAAACAGAAATTCATTAAAATGATTTTTGTCTTTTACTGTAAAATACGCATATATGTAACTTTTTCTTCGTTATACAGAAGTTTGACCTTTTTCAATGACAAGCATTTCACTTAATGTAACATAGGTATAATTCTAATTCCACCTTCTGACAAAGGTCCGTTGCATGTGTATTGCAGTTCTTAATTTTAAACTCCTTAACTTTTTTACTATTATTATTATCATTTTAGAAAATTCTCCTTTTTGTATTCCAACCTAGTGTTTATCCTCCAAATCTTATAGCATCATAATTTAATTACTGACTTTGATTCCCTTTTTGAATAATCACTGATATAAAACAGATCTTTTAACAATGTTAATTAAAAATTGAAGTTTAAATTGAAGTACAATTTAACTAAATTCTTTATCCAATAACATATAGGCCTCCCTTTAATAACTGGTAATATTAAGATGATACATGATTTCTTTATGGGAGAAAGTCAGAACTACTCAAAAAGTAAATGCAAACTCAATTCAAATCATTCACCTTCTGGTGTATAATTCCAAATAATTAGTGTGTACTTGTTTTATGCTTTATGCATGTGGTGGTCCTTTCCAACAAAGTGCCTTAAAATAAAGCAAGTGAGGTGTAAATACTTAGCTTTTTGAAATATGTAGTAGAAATTTCAGTTATAAATAATGAAAAGTAGGAGTCCACTGTTAAATGCAAATTAAAACTTTCTAGTGACTTCAAACAAATGTAAGGGACTCTCTGAAACTAATCAGTTTCAAAGTTGTCTAAATTTTTTATATACTTATATTTCAGTAATGGGTATATATGCTTGTGAATGTTTAATGGTTATTTATTTCTCATTTCAGTTTCTAAAGAGGAAATCAATGTAAATACTTTTGTTATTTGAATCAGAACTAAAATATTCAATTATTGCATAAAACTTTACTCATAAAAAATGTACTAAATTTTGAATTCATCATGAAATTGGATTGAATTTGAATATAAATGTGAATCTGTAGGTTTTTAAAGATAACTCATTATTTTGCTTAGATTCCATGATTGGAGATGTAAACCTATATTTCAATGATCAAGAAGATCCCAGAGCTGCTGAAATTGAAGTGATGATAGCTGGTATCATACATGATTTCATTTTTTTCTTTATTTCTAAATTTATTCTTAACAAGTTTTTGTAGTTTAAAATTGTAAGATTTGGTCATATACATAAAGCTTTTTAGGCATATATTTTTACCTTACACCCAAATTACAAATCAAATATTTTATTTTAGATCCTATTCATCGATCCAAAGGTAAAGGTAAAGAAGCATTACTTTTTATGTTACGTTATGGTAAGTAATACAGTATTATGTACCGGATGGCCATAATTAAACTGGCAGTGCGATCTATTTGCGAGAATGACGCCACATTTTGTAGGAAGATTAAACAAGACAGGGGACGAAGGATTCCGCGAAAAAACAAATTAGTTCCAAAAGTCACCGCTAGGGGAATATTTGGCGCGGTGTAATAGAAAATAGAGCATTAACAAATAAAAATCAACACGGAAATAACCTTTTATTTTGAATTCAAATGAGGTTCAATGTAGCTGCCGTTGTTATGGACCTCATATTGCATTCTGTGCACAGTATGCACAACAGCAGAAAGTAACATATCTGCAGGAATCTCCCGTACAGTCCGTGATATGTTATCCTTCAATGTAGCCAGGTCCTAGACCACTCCTTGATAGACCTTGCACTTAAGGTAACCCCATAGCCAGAAGTCGCATGGGGTAAGATCAGGCGACCGAGGTGGCCATGCAGTTGGAAATCACCCGTGCAGCAATGTGTGGAGGGGCTCCATCTTGCATGAAAATGATTTCCCCCAGGCATTGTCTTTGCTGAAGTGTCGGAAGGACAAAGCTGTTCAACATGTGGCGATATTTCTCTCCGGTAGCAGAACAGGTTTTCGGTCCTGTCGGGGTAATGTTCTCATAGAAGAATGGACCTACGATAAATTGCGCTGTGAACCCACACCAAACAGTTACCTTTGGTGAATGTAAGGGAATTGCTGTGACTGCATGTTGTGATTTGTCATCCCAAATTTGGCAGTTCTGGGTATTCACAGTGCCATTCAGGTGAAAGTGGGCCTCGTCTCCCCATAAGATTTTCCACGCCCAAGCAGCAACCACCTCCACTCTGGCAAGAAAGGTGAGAGCAAAAGTCAATCGCTTATCATGGTCGGGGTACAGTAACTCCTGTACACGGCTGATCTTGTACGGATAGAAGTTGATAATCTTTCGTAAGATTTTCCGTACCGTACTGTAAGGCATGTCCATATTCCGAGCTACTCCACGAGCACTAGAGGTGGCAGCAATATTGTCTGGTCCTCTGTCGACAATCGCCGCGGCAACTGCTTCGATTGTATCCTGTGGTACAGGTTTTTGTCCTCTGCCTGACTGAACCTTCAGAGAACCTGTTTTCTCAAACTTCGCAACCATTGCTTTTAGCCCATTAACTGACACAGGACCGTTACCTTTACGCATATTTTTGTGCGTTCTAAAAGCACGAAGAGCGGCTGACACGTTGCACTGGTTGAGGTAAAAGAATTTGACCAGTAACGCATGCTCCACTAAAGAAGGAGACATTGCACATAAACTTTCAATCTGATTGATTCGAAATGTAACACATTACCTTTTAAAACCCAAGCAGCTGGCACTGTGCCATTGGATGTAACGTGAAATTTGAATAAAGAACTTCTTCTTCTGCTCAGCGTGTGTGATGTTGCAGATCACGAGACTTTATCGGTGTTTATGTAGATTTTACGCTTTTTTAAAAGTGTTGATATATTGCACTTGAACTAAATCAGAAAATGGGCATAATAAAAGGTAATTTTATTCCGTATTAATATGCATTTGTTAACACTCTATTTTCTATTACACAGCGCCTAATATTCCCCTAGCGGTGACTTTTGGAACTAATTTGTTTTTTCGCGGAATCCTTCGTCCCCCGTCTTGTTTAATCTTTCTACAAAATGTGGCATCATTCTCGCAAAAAGATCGCGCTACAGAACACTGTGAGCACTGTCAGTTTAATTATGGCCACTCAGTATAATAATTTAAGACTTTTTAATTATTTCCTTCTCAGAAAGATAATCTAGAATGTAAAATTTCCTGAAAAATTCAAGAATATGAAGGAGTTTGGAAAAATTAAAGCTTTACTTTTGATTTTTAATGCATGATAATTGATGAAAACTATGAGTATTGAATTTTCAGTTTTAAAAATAAGCAACAAAACATCGAATAAGAATTGATAACTTACCAAAAAAAAAAACCCCTCAGCAGAAGAAAATTAATTAATTGATACTAGAAACACATAAAATTCTATGGTGAGATTGTAATTTTTAAAATAATTAAGTAAGGTACCAACAATTCCATAAAGTTTTCAGTAAATTATAAAATAAAATCTTAACTTATTTGATGCTTTGTATTTTGCAATACAGGCAGCCCTCAACTTTCACACATTTTTAACAATTCAATTTTGTAAAGATTTTTGTTGATAATAAAAAAATTTGCTCACACATCAACTGTTTCACACTCATTCCATCTGTTTATTTCTTCCTTGTTCTAGTCATCCAAACCATTTGTGGCCGTGATGAGGGTAGTTAGTGGTGGGGCATGGAGGTGCAACAGGCACACATTACTTCCTACAATAGTGGTTTTCTTGGAATCATAGTCATTACTGTGTTGTTCAAAATAAGAGACCAAAACAGTTTTAGTCTTGCATTAGGGTGTGTTTTAATGTGTTGTGTGTTTTTCCAGTTTATTTGTTTATGTTTAAATAGCTCATTCTTATAAATTGATAAACATGAGGGAGAAACTGCAGTGTTGATAAGAACAAAAAAAATTAAGAAATCATAAACTTCATACCATCAAGACAAAGATGGAAATTAAGATGATACGATGATGAATTAAACATTCTGAAAACAGTGAATCTTTTATTTCAATTGGACATTTGTATGATATAAACAGATCTACAGTAAGTTCAGTTATGTAAAATAAATGTGTTACAATTTAACTGACAAAGTACTAATTTAAATAAAATGAGTAAAATTAAGGAATATGTTCAAGATTGTGGAAGGTCTTCAAAGATTGTTTCTAAAAGGCGTGGTATAGTGGTAGATCATCTTTGCCATTATGGATGATCAACATCAAAATAATGTCCCTCTGAACTTCTCAATTATTCAAGCTAAGATTCTTAGTTTGCATGAAGATTGGAAGGCTAGATTAAATGCAGATTCAAACACAGTGTTTCAAGCAAGTAGTGGGTGTCTCAATAAATTTAAAATGGGATATTCTGTACATATTATAAAATTCACTGAAGAACTGGCTGATGCAGATAAAGATCCTGCAAACGAATTTATTTCCTCGTTGTCCAAAATTAGTATAGAGGGAGAATATTCTCCTAGTCAAATATTCAATATAGATGAGACAGGTTTATTTTAGTAAAAGATACCTGATCCTACATTTTTATTGAAGATGTCTCTGAACATAAAACTTCCAAAAACCTGACATTGCTTCTTGGTGAAAATTTAACTGGTGATTTAAAATTGAAGCCATTGTTAATGTACCAAGCAGAAAAATCCCAGAACATTGAAAGAGAAAGATAGCTTCCAGTCATTGTGAAATCAAATAAAAATGCCTGGGCTACTTCATTAATATTCAAAGATTGGTTCACCTTTCATTTCACACCAAAGCAATACTGTAAAACTAATAATTCACAATTTAAAGCATTATTAATCATAGATAATGCTCCAGGACATCCAAAATCTCTGCAGAATTTATACCTGGAAATCAGTGTTGTATTTCTTCCTCCCAATACTACTGTTTCATGGACCAAACATTAATAGTTATGTTTAAACGATATTATATGAGGACAACAATGACTAAGTTCATCAAGGCAACTAACTGACAGTGAAGATGGACCAACAACCCATTTTTGTAAGAACTATAATATATGGAATGCAGTAAATAATATTGGAGCCTCATGGGCTGAAATAGAAGAGTTGATAATGAAAAGTTCCTAGTAACAGTTATGCCCACAAATGCTGAGTAATTTTATAAATTTTGAACAAATATTAGAAGCTATAGTAGATTAAATAGTTAGCTCAATGAATGAACTAAACTTGGATGCTAACAGTAAAGATGCTAATGAGTTGATTGAATCTCACTCGTACCTCTGTCAAATTAATACTTAATTGAGCAACAATGAAATGCACAAGAAAAGTGAGGAAGAAGCCAGTAAAGATGTCCATACTTTGACAATTAAAAATATGAATGAAGCCTTCACGCATCTTGACAAATTTTTTATTATCATGAAAGAATGTTATCCCACTGGAGAAGTATCTCAAGTATGTAGGGCAACTGAGAAAGGCACAGTGTGTTATAGAAATCTTAATTAAGAAAAGAAAAAAAAAAGAAGCTAATCATCTAACATTGGACATGTATATAAAGAAAATATCATAAGACACTTAAACATGTCTGGTTAACTTCATTATGTGTAAATATTGATAAACAAATATTTTAAAACACAGTTTTTGGTGTATATTTTTTATATCCTTCTACTTTTGAACACTTTAACATTCGCACACACTTTCAAGTACCAATCATGTGTGGATGTTGAGGGCCACCTATGTAATATAAAAGCCTAATACCTGCGAGTTAGATATCCCTTTTAATAAATAATAATGTATTTCATAATTCATTTTAAAATTATTAACATAAATAGCTGACTTATAGTTTATTAAATATTGAATTCTTGATTTTATTTCCCCAGCATTCTTCTTAAAAGTTTATTTTGAATAATTTTAGTTTCTTTAATAAGCTACAAAATAGTTGTATAAAAAAGTTTTTACAATTTTTTAAACCAAATCACTGTTTTTACTGCCCTTTTTTGAGGTGTAAAAAAACATTTTAGATATTGAAAAGCTGATTTAAAAAAGGCTGTAATTTTACTTTTTAACATGGATCATTTCTAACATGGATCATCAAAAAACAGAAAGGAATTACATTGAAGGAAAGGCATTTTTTAGCAATAGTCTGAATGTAATGAACATTAAAATAACAGAGGTGAAAAAGAACTAATAATAAAATTTTAAAATGATTTTTAAAAACTTAGTCACTTCACAAGTAAAATGACTTTAATGTATGGTATTGCAAAGAACAGATTAAATAAAATTACATTATGTCTTTAAATATAATTCGAGCATTTATTCACATTTTCTCATGCACAGTTTCGAAACGATATTTTTTAGGTACTGCAAATCATCTTATAAATTCTTTCTCATCTCTGTTATTATTATGTTTTGTATATGTGTACATTTAGTATATCGTTGGAAGATTGTTTGTAAAACAGAAACATTTGCACATTTCACTAATATACAAAGTTTCTAGTAATTTGAAAGCATCGGATTTCTTTTGCTTGTTTCATATAGTTTCATGGTATTATTTTAAAAGTGATTCTCAACAGGTGGTATGCTAGAGAAAGATAGATGGTATGCAAAGAAACAAAGTCAGATTGTCTAAAAATAGTCTAAATTATTCAAATTCAAAGTCTAATTTCAAAAATTAAATGCCCCAACATCCTGTTTAAGTTTTTTTTCTAACACTCGTAAATTTATGTGATCTGAGCTTTGTTCAAGGTCCATAGCCACCTATAGACATTAGCAAAATAATTCGCTTTTATTTTCACAAATATTTTTTTAGCCATAGATATAAAATTTGCTATAAGTGATATTTTTAAAAGGAGTAACAGAAATAGGTCTCGTATTTAATAGGAAATACAAATAAGTTCCTGTAAATAGATAATAGTATCTCATTTATTCTTTTAGAGTTAATCCATTTATTAGCATATATACACTTTATGTCATCACCATTTCCAGAACCATATTCCTCTATTTTTAGATAGAATCATCTATTTATGTCAATTTGCTGTCTCTAACAGCAGGTATTTTGTCTTCTTGTTGCTTTATATTCCTTACATTTCTACATGATTTGAGAATATCATCATTTGTTTTTGAAGAACTCGTAGCATGTCATGCATTTAAATAGTTGTAAGAAATTAATAAAACAAACCTAGATTTTCAAAATGGAAAAAATGGCTAGGATTGAGTAAGCAGAAAAGTTATGATTCACAGGTAATAGATCCAGGACTATCATCTACCGTTAAGAATATTGAAAAAAAAATTGCTTATAGAAAATATAATGAAAGTTATTTATCATTTGGGTTTACTGGGAATGGAAATGAAATGGACTCTCAACCTCAATGTGTTGTTTGCAGTAAAAAATTATACAATCAAAGTTTGAAACTATCGTTTCTTAAAAGACATTTTGAATCTAAGTATGCCAGTTTAAGGGAATTATATTCTTATAGCTTATCTGAGAATGCCAGTTTAAGGGAATTTATATTCTTATACCTGAAGAATATTTAAACATTAAATTATCGGAGTTCAAAAATAGTAAACAAGTAATGAAAGGTTTTGTTACTTCAAGTGAAAAAACTTTGGAAGCTAGTTACCTAGTAAGCCTAAGAATTGCCAAGACTTGGCAGGCTCACACTATTGGAGAAAACCTTACATTACCAGCAGTTAAAGATATCGTTTTAACATTATTCAATGAAAAAGTCTTTGAACTTAATAAAATTCCATTATCAAATGATACAGTAAGTCGACAAATTCATGAAATGAGAAATTCCATAAAAGAGACACTTATTTCAAAAAATTAAATACAGTGAGTAGCCATTATATTCTTCCAGGAAAAAAGGATTTATCCATAGTGATAAACCTTATTTAAATATCCATGAAAAGAAGATACATTAATGCAACACTGAAATAGTGCTGAAGCTAGCGATCTTCCCAAGAGAAGCAGTGAAATGGCATTTGGTTTGATGGAAATATTCATTTTGTAAAACTCCATAATATTATATTTAAATACTCGTGTACTATTTATTATGTTTTCAAGCAGCAGTGCTTCTTGAATGTACAGTAAAAGCTCGACTATTTGGAAAGCTTAAGAAATGCTAGATGAGTCTATTTAATTTACATATTCCACTAACTTGATTTGTGGCACTACACAGATAGACAGCATACCTCCGTATCAGGTGGGAAGCTCGAAAATCTGTCAAAAAGCCCCTAAAGGAAGTCCTCATTGCATATATCATAAACTGCTTGCAATGGGGTCCCGAGCCACTGTGGTGGGATTTTAAAAATTATGAACTCTCTGAACACTTCTCGCTGAACTGGCAACCCAGGGGCAAATGCCAGATAAGTGAAAATTCCAGATACAGTAAACCCTTTCTGAATGTGGGGGTTATGCCAGTAACACACTGCACATGCAGCAAAATCGTATTCTGCAAAGTTAACTTTATATTTCTCCCACCTTCTTCGCATGCCTTTGTGAGGTAGTGGTCAGCACGCTGGGTGCGTATTCCAGAGGTCCGTGATTCGAAATACTCCTGCTTTGAAATAACCTAATGTCTCTACAAGTGGTGCCCAAACTAAAAAAAGGTGGTGAATGATGATTCTGCACCACCAGGATTTGACTATTGGGGTTCCCTAATCCTCAGTCACCCTTTAAAAGGGGGAGTATATAAGGTATTTCTCCCATCTTCTTCGCATGCCTTCGTGGTGTAGTGGTCAGCACACTGGGCGCATATTCAGAGGTCCATTGTTTGAGTCCTGGTGAAGGTGTTGCTCATTTTTAAATACTCCTGCTTCAAAATAACCTAATGTCTCTACAAACTTTCTATGGAAAAATGGGTTAAGTATAGTTCAGGTTAAGTATGTATAATTTATGCAAACTTAAACGTTATTGTAATTAAAAGATGAAAATAAAACAAATGTTAATTTAAAGGCTTTTTGTGAGCACTTAATAAGTAGGCACATAATACAATTATTTTTTTCCCTAAATAGCCGATGATTTTTTGCTTGATACAATCTCTGATGCAACTTATTAAACATTTCGTGGTAAGAAATGCAAAGATTTTAATGCGTTTCATAATATGTCCCCTTCTTTCTTCATTTGGATCAATTTCCGTTATAAAATCGGACAATTCTTGTGCTTTTTTTAATAATTCATTTAACATCTTATACTTAAAAGCTCTTTATATTCTTCACTATCTCTGCTTTCATTGTCAGCTGATATTATGAGATCATCCAATTCTTCATTTGTCATTTCTTGGTCGTGATTCTCAACTAATTCTTTAATTTGTCTGTCTTCCATATCTGAAAATTCTTTGTTGCCTATTGCTTTTGCAATTTGTACAATTTCCTTGGTTTCATTTTCAATTGATGGAAATCTTTTAACATTATTGACAATTTCTGGTCAGCATTGATGCTAGCAAGCATTCTCTTGATAAATTCATTATCCCCGTGGGAGTTTAATCATTTCTGTGCAGTATTTTTCATTGATGTAAATGCCATTAGTATGGAATGTTTTTCTTCCAAAATGCCATTAGTATGCAATGTTTTCCTTCATCTGGTGTCTCATTTGCAGGCATATAAACATGCCTGACATAATAGGCTTTGAATGTTTTTATGATTCCTTTATCTATTCGTTGGATGAAGAAAGTGGTGTTCGTTGGAAGGAATAAAATATTTACAGTTGGATGCAATGTTGCTTTGAATGTCTTTAGCATTCCTTTATCCATTCATTGGATTAATGAAGTGATGTTCACTTTAAGGAATAAAACCTCTACAGTTGAATGCAATGTTGTGAGGGCTTCAGTACCATATTTAGAGGATTATCAAGAATTATGAAAACTTTAAAATTCAAGCTTCATTGTTCAAATTCTTGAATGAATGAATTTTTAAACCAGTCATTAAAGAGGACTATTGCAGTGTGGCTGATGCTCTGTAGCATATTGCATATAACTGAAATTCTTACTTTGGACAAATTATATGGAGTTAATCAAGACAACACATGCACACAAAATCACATTCTGCAAGTTCCGTGTTTGGCAAGCATTTACTGTAATTTTTTTGCATATAAAAAATGAAATTCATGGTTAAAAAAAAAAGAAATAATTGGAAGAAGAAATTTCGTGTCTAAAATTGCAAAAACAATCATCTCATTTGTTGTTGGCTCGAATATCAAAAGCCTACAATTAAAATTAAATAAGTTTTTTTTTTAAAAAGTGCATTTCGGACAAAGCCAACATATTTTCATATGCCTTAAACATATGAATATAAAACATCTGTTCCAATTATGAAATCCTCTCAACCATGAAAGTTAGCAAGGATCCTGCAAACTTGCACCACACATTTTGGCAGACATTTGAAAGAAGTGATTAGTCTATATTTAGTTAAATTAACAAGAAATAAGTATATGGATATAACATATAAAGACTTAAATTGCTTGTTGTAATATTTCACACTGCATAGCCATTGTTTATTCATTTTCATATGAAGTCATGTATCATGCCCATTAATGCTCACTTTTTTAGGATAGCATAAATATCACTCATTGCATGCTGTTCCATTCAGGCCAGGCCCCAAATTTTAATATTGTTTTCAAAATGTGAGTGAAAAATTGATACATAGAATTTAATTTACATTTTTCTTCACCAAAATTAAATCGGCTTATCAGAAATTAAATACATAAAACCAAGGCAAAAATCTTGCTATAGTGACATATGCCTATTCATTATTGGTGCTAAATCGCCCTGCTGGAAACAGCTTTTCTTTGTTCTGAATCATAGTCCTATACGTATTTTATGATGGCTTTTGAAGTCTTGTTTGCTCAATTTTAGTTTAAAAAAAATTATGATTTTAAAATATCCTGGTTAGTCGGGCTGCTTTTATAATACTGTAGTTGCCATCAATATTGCTGGCCAGCATTTATATTTGGCAATGACTGCTATATAGTAACAGGAAAGTACAGAAATTTTAAATTTTTAATACAAAATAAATAAATAAATTTTGGGAGCTTGAATTAGAATGGCATGTTTTATGGGATAAAGGAGTTAAGAATAACAAAACTGTACGAAGTTTTAAAATTAACTTCTGTAAATAATGTTTGAAAAAATATAAAAAATATTTTATATGTTTTTATCCTAATATAATAAATATTTATTTATCTCTAAAAATAAAAAAGAAATTGCTTTTGTATATTTTTTCTTCTTCTTTTTGATTTAAAGTTTTTTCATATATGACCTGAAATCAGCAAAATTCTAAAATCCACACATGCTAAAGTTCCAGATGTGCGAATTTTTTTTTATCTTCTACTGTATTTGACATAATATTGCTTCTTTGACACGTTAGCTTGGGAAAAGTGATAAATCGTCACTGAAACCATTTCCCGTTATTCTCTGTGCAAATTTCTAACAATAATGCTTGATTATTTTATTAGGATTCCAATGTACTTAATTATGAGAGTTTGGAATTTGCCTACGAAGGAGAGGAAAAAACCGTGCTATTTTTTCAAGAACTGCCTTTTTCATTTTGCTTACTAATGCAACTTATGTTAAAAATGTCAAAATGAAGTTGTAGTTCACAAGTAGCATTTGATTACTCAACATTTACGCCAGTCATGACAATAAGAGTATTAGTATGGTTCAAGTAATAGAGACTGAGTTTTTTTAACATCTGTGAGATTTATTTATGGTTTGGGATTCTTAATAATATTGAAAGAAAAACAGCAACTTTTTTATTTCTGCATGTGTGTATTATTAATACTGCTTTGATATTTAAGGTAAATGTCTTTAGTTTTTATAACCTGAAAGTGCATTTAGTATAACTTATGATGTTCATTCTCATTAGAATAATTATTTCTTTTTTATTTTAAATTAAATGAGTGAAAGTTGTTTTTATTTCATTTTTCAAATGTATTTGTACTTTCCATACTGATATATGCATTTCACAAGTAGCATCTTTAGTCAAGAATGATTGCTAAAAGTACCACTTCTTTATAGGAATTTTAAGAACTTTAATTTATAGAAATAAAAATTATGTATTGCTATCTATAAGCTTAATATACAGATTCATTGCACCATTAATGAAATGTGCCCTGATTTTAAATATATTGAAAACTGTTTCTCTTTCTTAGGAGTTGACACACTGGAAGTTACAAAATTTGTGGCAAAAATAAAAATGAAAAATGAAAGAAGTTTGAAGTTGTTCATTAGCATATGTTTTACTGAGGTAAGCTTAAATTATTAGTGTATATCCAATTTAATTGCCTGTGTCTTAAAAATAATTAAGTGCAAATTTAACTTTCTTAGAAATGCAAGTAATTTATATATAATACCTGCATTTATATCTGGAATGCTGTCAGTTCTTTCAACCTTTATCGTTTGTATATATTAGAACTCAGATATACAAATGATAAAGATTGAAAGCTGTGTTAATGATGATTTTGTTCTATGTCATTGTGTTTTGTATGTTTAAGAGAAAGCATTATTCATTCTATTGTAGGCTGTACTGTATTAGTTAGCTTTCTTGCATATTCCAAAGTGATATGTAATGTATTACTTAACGTGCCTCAGTGTTTATATTAGTGTTTATATTTTGAAAATTTCTGGGATCGGTCCCTAATCTGCCCAAGAAACATGAGGATATCTGTGTGTCCTCACTTGTAAACATATAATAATGTTATTTTATTTCCAGATATTTTTATTAATTGCTAAAAGTTCATTGACACAGTGGTTAAATTCCTAAAAATATCCCAAGCTGCATGAATTCATATTTTAAAAAATAAAGTATAAAATAAGTTACATTAAAAAAAAAAGAACAGCTCTATTTTCTTTTATAATTAGGAGAAATATTTTTTAAAATATCAATAATTCATCAAAAGTATTATGACATTAGTGTTAAATAATGCTCACTAAATTTTCTTCCTCTTCACTGAAAATTATCAGAATAAGACTTCCTCCCCCAAGTGGTCAGATACTTATTTATTTAACATTAATTGAGAATGGCCAATTCTACCAGTCATTTAACCATTTCATCTAAAAAAACACTGTGCACCTTGGTATTCCCAAGGACATTACTGTGCTCGATAGTAATAAATACAAACATCCATGCTTCTTTCAGGACCAGAATCAGTACCTCCTGCTTGGAAAGGGTATCAGGGTCACTGAAAGTTATCCTGAACTACAGAACAAAGCTTGATTATCACTTTTATTCCACAGGAGGGAGGGATAAAACAGTGTTGTTTTCCTTTATGAGGATCATCACTCCGTTATTTCAGTTATATATCCCAATTTCTCTTAAATGTTTTTATACTTTAAAAAAAAAAAAAAAAAAAACTACACATAGAAGAATTGATTACACATACTTCAGTGATAACAAATATGTATTTATACTCTTGATTGATTTCTTTTGAATATATATTTTTACTATATATGCTCTTTTTTTAATAAAAAGTTTTAAAACTGACAAAAAACGTTGAAAATTTTTACAATTAATTAAGAACTAAAAATCTTCAAATTCTTTTTATGAATTTTAAGTGTGTTTTCTGTTTTTTTAAAATATATATATAATTTTACACATAACTGCTTGGTAATTTGTCTTTTTTCATTTCCAATTTACTTCATATCTGATTGCATATGCTTGAATTCTAATCAAAAGGCATTGAGTTGTAATATTTTAAATGCCTGAAACAAATTACACTATTTTCTTCGGAACTATAGCTGATAATCATTTATATGTACTTTTCTACCATGGAATTTGGGCGATTTGCCATGTCTGTTACATGGACTGAGAATCAAGTCATTGTCTTTTATTACCAAACTCATGTAATTTTCATCCATAAATTCCATTCAGCATAAATCCAGGATATTTCAAATCCTTTCACACCT
This sequence comes from Stegodyphus mimosarum, assembly GCA_000611955.2. NCBI lineage: Eukaryota > Metazoa > Arthropoda > Arachnida > Araneae > Eresidae > Stegodyphus > Stegodyphus mimosarum. The sequence continues at coordinate 307,354 of KK121746.1, read as the reverse complement.
GGGGTACTCACCTTGGAATTGCCTTTTTCCAACACAACAATATATCACATTAGATTTAAAGCTTAAGAATAATCCATCAAATAAGAATAAATTTCAAGTGTTGTCTTGGTCCAAAATTTCTTTGGCAATACCAATGTTGGAACAGTAAATTTAAAATGCAGACTTATCTGCTAATTTTTAAAAATCCTTCTCTAAAATATTCTTGTTTGGCCAACCACTGTAAGTGCTATTATCATAACATACTGAATATCATATTACATAGTCATGTTTCAACACTTCAGTATAGAGCATTGGTGGCACTTCATGTCAGTAAGAACCACATGTTGGAATTCAGGAAAGTTCGAGATGGTAAGTAGTTTTTCCAAAAGTTCATATTTACGTTATTTTAAGAGTAGTGAAACAGGTTTCAAATGGAAAAAAATGTCTAAACAGTCTTTTAATGACAGTTTGCTTTCAGCATGTGATGATGCATTGCAGACAATGTGAAGTTTTGCAGTGTCTTTGCAGTTTTCTTTTTCTCTAAGTATTCTTTCGTCTTCTAAATAATTCGATTTTTCTGCCGCCACTTAATTGTTGATCTGGCACAGCTTTGTACGGTTACCAAGGTTTCTTCTTAAATTTGCACTACAATGACTCAGATCATTTTTCTACTTTCTCAAAACTATTCCGATTCCATTGCACACTCTTCCAAGCAAGCCGTGTATCTGTTGTTCTCAAAATTTTCTAAAGATAACATGTCTTCTAAGCTGTGCTGTCATCAGATTTATTAGAAATTCCTACATTCTCTTCAATTTGAATGTCAAATCAGCTTCTAAATTATTTTTAATTTGTATCAAATTCTGTATAATATTAAATGTTTTTGATGTACATCCATAAGCAAATATAACTTTTAAAGATTTTCTTTATAAAACTGTTTGGTAGAATTAGTTTTAAAAAAAAAATCCCCCTCTTTTTTTGAATACCTTTATTAAGTAACAAGACACAAAATTATTATCTTTGGACATTCATCAGTATAATATTAACTTTGTAAAAAGAAATTAAATACATTAATTACTTTCTTTTAAGCATAGTTTAAGTTTACTATATTTCATTTGCATAGGAGCCGCATCACTCGCCTGCGAGCCATGTATGATTACCCCTGGTATAAATAATACTGTAGTATGCATTAATAAATCTTGCTGATCATAGAGAAAGTTAAGTAAGCAATTATCACTTATTCAACATAATTCCATGGAAGCAAGATAAAACTTATTTAATAAGTTTTGTCATACTGAGCATTTCTGTTTTTTTTGAGTACTTCTTCAACCCAAATGCTTACAGTATCAGTTCTTTCCTGTAAGACAAATGACTCGCTTTATGATAGTTTCCCACTTCTTGGACTAACAAAAGCGAAATTAGCTATGTAATTAACAAAAAATGTCTTCTTTTTAATTTTTTCATAGTTTTTCACATGTAATTGTCTCAGAATATTCAGAATTCTCAGAACATGCATCAGTTTTCTCTATAAAATTAATTTTACACTTTTCCTTTTTTATTTCTGGCTATTACAGAGTTGTAAGGGATAATTTTTCTTTAGGATTTTAGACACTGCAGCTTGGAAAGTTTAGAAAGATTTGAAGGAAAGATTTACAGACCCACGATTCTAGAAGATTCCAGCAATATGTGACAAAATGAAAAATGTCTCCATGGTATCAACACATAACGGATGTATTTTACAGAAAGTTTGCAATGAATTTCTTACTTTTTGGAGAACATTTGGAACAACAATGAAAACATAATATTTGAATGTTTTAACATCTGATACTAGAATCTTTTTCTTAGCATGTTTATCTCCCCTTTATTTTCCCAACTTTTCAGTGGACACAAGCATGGAAAATATCAAAAATGCTTCTAACCTTATCACATGGGCAGGTGTTATAGAAATGAATTTGTTATTAATAATTATACACTCAACTGCACTGTGCTGCCACCTGCCTTCTGTGATTGGTTATTTAACTCTGACATGGAAAGTACGTGGTGGTCACATTAATGTGACTGGACTGTGTATATTTCATATTTCTTCTGAATTTCGATATTGCTAAAGAAATAACATTAGCAGCTTTTTCTATACATTCAAAATGCATTTAGTGTTTTTAGAATAACAGAAATCCTTAATTAAATCCAAAAATTCTAAAAGGGAAAGGAAATATTTGAAGAAAGAAACTGAATACATAAAAAAAATTATTCTTCAAAGATATGTACAATTATTATTATGTAAATTACTCAGTTGTTTATGATTTCAGCTTTACTATAGTTTCCCATTTCTATTTCCTCATATGATAGAGTTACGAAGCGAGCTTAAATTAAAATTGTATTGTTTTGGACCACTAGTTCACATTTTTAGTTTGAATTTGACTGTTCTTGTTTAACTACATCACCACGAGCTGTAATTGATTTTGTTGGCATCAGAACATGCCTTTATGTTCTAAGTTCTTTTTAAATGAAGAGGCTTATTTAAACCTTTGCATGACATTGAAGTTACTTTCAGACATAGCGATAATTTGCTACACGTCTGTTGGGAGATTTTGGACTATTTGACTTTTACCAGATCTATAAACCCTTATAGCTATATTGTAGAGAGTTTGACAAGTTAGGAGATAAAGCACGCAGAAACCAGTGAGAACACTGGTTTGCGTATTGAGACAATTTTCTGATTGTTAAAAAAGATGCTTAAAGAGAAAAAAATCGATTTAAATTGGCCAAAATGTCTGGGAAGGCTTCAAATTAAAAAGACGCCTAAATATTTTATTGAGTTTTGTTGTTACAAAACATAAATGTTTTGTAGCTTTTAATGTGTAATTATCCTAATATCGTTGATAAAATCAATGTCATAAATTGCATGTATTTTAAACTGTGAAATTTTATTAGATTGTAATTTTAATAGGGCTTTTTTAACAAATATTGTTAAAAAATAAATAAAATTTCATATTGGCTATGTAAATCCATATTGACTAAGGTTATCTAACTACCTAATTTAGTAATAAATAATTTTTAAGGGTAAGCAGTTAGTTATAAATAAAATTTATCTCTGCATATTAAAGCGAGTTATTGCCTTTCATTAATCCTTACCGTGGTCACAAGATAAAACACAAAAATGTAAAAATTCATGCAAAGCATATTCTTTGCATCTAGAGAGACCTAAAACAATGCAAAACAACTTATCACCTGTGGTGCTTTAGTGGCTTATTGGACCTACACGAAGCTACGACACTAACTGAGACACAGAGCACAACTAACTTTTAAATCTTGCCAATCGTGCCTACATGAGGCCTTTTAGGTTTGTTCTAATAAGCAGGTCTCTCTCTAGGCAACAGCAGTGGTGACAGAGCGATCTTTTGTTATGAATCATGCTGATTATGATCTTGCTTCTCATTTTAATCTATGCCGCTTGACATAAGATCTACTTGCTATTTACTAAACCTCTAAATTGAACAAATGAAACAAACAAAAAAAAAATCAACATAAAGCTAACTGTTAGCAAAACAAATAAAATGTCACTTATCTTCTTTCAAATATGTTCAACTATTATAAATGTAAAATATTTAATGCTACTTGATGCGTTTTATAGAGCTGATTTTATTCTCAGTTATTAATAATTTTGTTAATTAATTCATGTTTAATAATAATTCATCCTACTTATGGATCTATTTCCTTTTTAGGATGGTATTACAAATGTGAAGTTCAAGCATAGATAATATTTTTAATTTAATTTATTCAGTTCCCATTTGCTCATAGGTCCTTAATTTTCATGTGCAGAAATGTGTACGAACCCTGTACTACTATTACTAAATTTTTTCTTCTGATTTTCTATTTTACCGTAAATCACATCATATATAAAATTAGAAGGCAAAAACAAAGTCTGATTTTACAAACTTTGATGAAATGCCTTTAAACAGGTCATGAATCATTGATTGCAAAACATGAGTTAATGGAATTCTGCTTTCTAGAACTATGTTGTTAAGAACATGGAATGATGGCAAAATGCTTCAAGATGTGAAGACAAAAACATGAATATTCATTCCAAAAGATTAACTTACACTAATCAGAAAATGTTTCCCTTGTGTAGTATTTTTTTTTTAATTTTATTTTGAGATAAATTTGTATTTATGCTTATGTTTAATTTGCTTATGCTTATATTTTGTAATATTATTTTGAGAACTGTCAATTAAATTGCTCAAAGGTGCAGAAATTATTTTTAACAGCAGAAGTAATAACTGCACCTCCATTTATTTTAGGTATTCTATAAGTTTCAATGGAGCCTTTTAACTTAACATTTAATGCAAAAAGTGGGTTCCACTGGTGCAAAATTCTAGATAAACATTTCTTTAAAGATAGCAATGTGTACATACATGTTTCAAAATTTTGCTTATTTCAGTATTGTGCAGCTCTTGGAATCGTTTCAATATTTTCTTCCTTTTAGAAATCTTTTCAAGATAATAATAAATATCAACAATATGTTCATCCACACTTATTGGTAAAGAAGCTGCCCCTTTCTCAACTGCTGAATTTAAGAGGTGATAGGTGCAATTCATAATTTGCAAATCTGAGTTTTCCTTTTTAAAGATACCTGCAATACCAGCCTAGCATTACCGGTGCATTGTCGGCACTAAGTGCTAAGCAATTATTCAGAGCAATTACATTTTCCATTTTCTTTTAAAGTTTTAATAGTTAGCTGTATTTAAAGCCTCTTGAATCTCCTTCCAAAATGGGGACAGAAAGTAAATTACATTCAATTTCTGAAGACTCTGGATTTTAAAAAAAAAAAGGAAAGAAATGACAATTTAGCATCAGTATTATTGCTTTCATCCATAGAGAGGCAGAGCTGTTTTAATACAATCAATAACTGAAAATTTATTTTTCATACCCATTTCTTTAACAACTGTAGCCGTTTTTGGTCCTTGCACTATTTCTTAGTGATCTCGCTATTAGGAAACATTTTTCTAAATAAAGCAGCTACAGCATTATCCATAACCTTTTTGGTCTTTTGTTTCCACCGAAAAAAAAAATTTCTTTTTCTGATACTGCTCATAAACAAACATGCCGTTTTGTTTTTGTGGACGCACGTGTTTGAGAACATCAGCCCTTCCAACAGGCGAAATCAAAAAATCGCAATGATAAATGGTACGTATCGCAAATCGTACATTTCCTTGAGAAAATAATAGAAGGGGAGTCTTTTTTAAGTACACGAGTATTTTACCTTTTTCGCAAACGTAACCAAGACAAAAGATTGTAATTTCTTAAAACTATTTTTCAAAAGCATGTGCCACTCACAATGCTCAACAATAAAATGAACAAAATTACTCTGATCTTGCTTTATGCTTCTGAGCACAAAGCAAGATCAGGCATATACCAGATGGCTCATTAAAGAACTGGAACACTATGTTTTTGGTCACGTGTTCTCATTCACGAAGCAGATGCATTCCCTAATTTCTCACTGATAAAACGACTTTGGTTTACCATTATATGTAATATAGAGAAAAACCAAGCAATTTCAGATGCCCAATATCACTTTTTTGAATGCAAATAATGAAGTATTAAGCCAAACTACATAAAAATCATGAGAAATTTTACAAATAAGGCAAATTTGGGAGAGATATGTTGTAAATCAGGTTGGTGGGAGTACGGTCAGAAGGTGTGGAATCTGTTGCTTAAATCAGGAGAGTTGACAACTCTATAAAACATACAGAAAATTTTCAAATTAACACCCTAGTACTGTTAAAATCAATGTCATAAATATATCTGCTGTTTAAAACTGTAAAATACTTAGATTTTAACAGTGCTTTTATAAATGAATATTTTATTTAATTTAATAGTAGCCGTTTATAATAACTAAGTACTTAATGACCTCACTGAAATATTTATAACTGCTGACCCTTAGAAGTTACTTCTTACAGCTAGTGAAATTTAGAATAATACAAAACAACTTATCACCCTTTGGAACTTTACAGTATATTAACTGGGTTACATTTCAGCAACTCTATGCAAAGATGCACTAACTGGGTCAGAAAGACAAATTACGATTCACTTTCAGAACTTAACCAGCACAGCCAATAACAGACATTTGTATCTGTTCTAATCAGTGGCTCTATCTCTATAAATACATGTAGAAGGTATTATGAATCAGGGTAATTATATTTTGCCTCTCAGTATGCTACTTGGCTTAAAATCTGTGTAAACCTATGAACTGAGTGAGTACATGATGAAAAGAAACAACATTAATTTTTAATAAATGGTCATGAATCCTCTTTAAAATATGTGTGACAATTGTAAGTCTAAAATAGAAATGCTTCAAGAAATTTTCATCTGAAATTTTTGAAAATGCTAATTACTTGATAATTATGTTAATTAATAAAGCACCCTACTTACAGATCTGTTTTATTCTTTAAATAGTATTAACAAAGATAATTGCTTCAGTTAATTCAATTTCTGTTTGGTTCAATTTTTTTCATTGTTAGTCTTTAAAACCATTAATTTCTATGTATACGTACGTATATGAATCCTGTATTTTTTGCAGTCTCTGCACCATTAAAAATTAGATACTACTTTTAAGATATAAACATGAAACACAATCACCCCTGTAATATTACTAGATTTTAATTGGTTAAAAAATCTGCCTGACATGCTTAGTCTTAATTATAATTTATTATAAGACAACTATTTCTGATACTGAATACTTATACCATTTTTCTCAACAGAAAAGTAATGAGTGCATTAAATTTATTGAAGATATTTCGTTCTGCAATTTATACTCGTTATTTTATAGTCGTTATGTGACATGCCTTACCTTGTAGTCATGAATTTGCAACACAGTTTAAATTGAATATTTGTGAATAAAAAGGAAGCTTACTTTTAAACAATTTAGAGATTCCAATTTTATTTTCCATAATTTTAAAATATAGGCCCACTAGTGGTAAGGTACTAATTCAAATCTCAGCAAATAAGCTAGCCATCTAGCTTTTTCCATGTATCATGGATCCTTTCCATTTAGACACAAACCTCATTTGTTTTAATCAATAAATTCAGCCTATAATAAATTATTTAATGAACTAATTTTATAACAAACTTTTTATCTATTTGATAAATAATAATTCATGAATAACCTGCTTTCAATCTTCATCATTCTCATTACAAATTAACCTAACTTGGAAAAAAAATTATTTTATAACAATTATCATTAGTATAAAAAATTTAATATAAGTAAGTAAAAAACATATTTAAATAATGCCCATCACTTTTATAGTCTAAAGAAAGTATATTTTTTATATTCATTCTGTTCATAATAATTTACAATGAAATTAAATTTGAATCTCTAAAAAATTGTGCATGGCGAAACCTTATCAGGATGGCCATGTTTCAATAATTATTGGTGATATTCCACACCATTTTTAAAATGCTGGTCATTTTCACTCATAGAGGAATTTTGTTGTATTACAATACATGCTTAAAATTGACATTTGAAAACTGTCACTTGCTCACTTAACCATCCTAAATGGGCTTGACATAGTCTATAATGTAAATAATCTATTCCTTTCTCGTCAAATAAAAATACCACATCTTCCACGTAAAGTGAACTCAACCAGTTGTTTAATTAGATATGCATAGAGACGAAAATAATGTACTATCGCATCAAAGCCATAATTAATTTGAACATCAACTAGCATTGCAAATCTGGGCACAACTGTAAGAATAAAGTGACTGATACTGTATTTTTTATATTTGTACTAACACAAATCTGCAAATCAAGCCATGAAATTCATACAATAAAACTACATCTAATGGACAGCATTACACAGCAAATTGCAAATACTAATAATTTTTTCCTTCTAGAATGCCAGAAGTGATATTTTTCAAGAAATAGAATTGAAATGCAGTGTTACAGAAGACTGGAAAAAAAAGCTAATGTCAAAAACTCCTGACTATGAGATACAGAACTTAGAATATTTATTTAAAATTAAAAAGAAATGAATTTTAACTTGGAATTTTTTTATCTACATAATTACTGATGAGCTATATTACAATGCCATGTGGTTCTGCAGTAATGAGCATCATTACAATTATATAAAATTATGTTCATGATGCAAAACACAAGCAAAATGAAGAATATTTATAGCCAGCTATTGAGTTCATTATCTGTATAAAAAAGATGTTTTAAATAATCAATTCTTTTCTTCTTTCTTTTGCTCTGTCTCCTCTGTAGAGCTCTCACTAGTACTTTCACTACTTGTGCTACCTTGCCTTTCACTAGCCATCTGAAATATTTAAAATCCATGTATCAAAAAATATCCAAAAGTAATTAATGAGAAAATTCTTAAATATGAATTGCAGTTAATATATTTATCAAATGTGTTCTGAAAATCAAACATTTCCCTTAACACAGACTCAATTAATATTACTGCTATAAAGTTATAGCATTTATAAGTGTTAGTTCTTTATATATTGTTCTATTATATTACTACTAAATTCTAGGTAGATGTATGCTATAGTTCGAATGTTCAAACGCAACCCTGGCTGGCATTCTGCCAAAACACATAAGCCCCCTTCACATGCAACGCTCCTTCGCACAGCTGCCGTTAACAAGAGGAGAAAAAGGAGACAGGAAGGAGTTTTAGTTTCAGGACCCGTTCAGAAGACCGCTGTCTTCCTTCCCTTTACACATAAGCCACTGCGCGACTTGCTTGATTTCTAATACTGTTTACATATTTTTAACTTTGTTTATTTCGTAATCAGTACTTCCGCAATTGGTACCAGAACTTTCGTAATGGTTCCTAAAAAATTCGTGCATTATAATTTTTATTATTATAATTATTATTATTTTATAGGCTTTTATTTAGCTCACTCTTGGTGCTTGTCACTATGATTCAAAGATGGTCATCGATTTTTAAATTGTTTCCCATTAAGAATCGAATCCAAACTTTGCACATATACTGCTTTTGGATGTGGAGTCACAATTTTGATTTTTAGAGGGTTAGATTATTTTTTCAAGTTGTTCTTCTTTAAAGTTGAAACGATTTTTTTGCAAATATTTACGTTAAATAAACTGAGAATCTAAGAACATTACTCTTTGTACCATAAGACACAATGGGAAAACAATTAAGTAAACGGATTTTTTTTTCTTGTTTTGTTTTGGTAGAATTTTTGAAAATCGCTCGTATTTTTAGACTTTTTGACACCTATTAATTTTAAAATTTCATATCTAAAAATATAAACTTCCGAAATTTTTACAGGTTATAAAACAAACTTTTCGCATTTATAAAAATTATAAACGAAATTAATAAATTAAATGGATGATTTTTTACTTTTTTAAAAGATATGCTATGAAGCAGAATGGGAAATACTGGTTTTTCTTGGGAATCATTTCGAAACATCAGTTTCAAAGTAATAATCTCATTACACCACACTATTTTCATGACATTATTTACACTCTATAATTTGTTATTGTTGCGAGGTGTTAGTTCAGTGTGAGATCGGAGGTATTTCTGAGTTAGCTTTCTCTTAAGATGTGCTTTGCACGGCGTTGTGTTTAACATTCTTAGTAATTTAGAGCGTAACTAATCAGTACACTTTGTGATATTCTAAACACTTGTACGAGTATTTCTGTGGAAAATTCCAGAACTTTGAAGTGTTTAGGTTCATAAAATAAATTTAACGAAACTATTATCGGACCTATGTGCAATGACAATCATTTACGAACTGTTATCAATCTATTACAAACCTGTATGCATGCAACAATATTATAATTAATTTATGTATTAAAATTGTTTTGAACGTGTTTTACAAAACAAAAACAGATAAAGAAAAATTCTACTTGCGTTTTATGATTTTTTTGCAATCTTTCAGGCCAAATAAGGTTTTAAATAAAAGCTTGTAATTTATATTTATATTAACCAAATGTATAAATAGCACTAGGTTTTCTTTACATATATTTATGTAGTGAAATTCAGTGATAAAAATTTTAGGAAGTTTGAAATGATTTAATGACTATTTAGACAGTTTGTATTCTTTAAACTGCGTTTTCTCAGTTTTAATTTTTTCTATAAATCCTTTTACTTTAAGTCCTAAAACATATACAGGTATGGACTAAATTATTTGATATTTTTACTGCTTATATAAAATTATATACTTTATAGAAACAAGGATGGGTTTTGACAAATACTGAAAAGAAAAATTATTTGAAAGGAAAATGTGACGGAGATCATATTTGTTTTAAAACTTTTACGTGTTAAAATGTGTTTTTACTTTTTTCTCAGAAACTAATGCATTAATTGCAAAATCAATCCTCAAAGCTATTAAGAATAATAAATACAATAAAAAAAATCTGGGGGGAACACTGAAAATCGTAGGAGAAGAAAGACATTTTAATTGTTACATTTTTATTAAAAATTTATTAAATTAATTAAAAAACTATTCCTTTGTTAAAAATTAAAATAATTTTGTCGTACAAAAAACTTTAAATAATATTCATAAAATGTAGATGAAAGTTCCTAAATAAATAACAAAAAAAATCCTTCAAAAAAGGTACCGAGCCCCTTGTCGCGTTGAAGCCGATATGAGCGTCTGAGCGCCTTAACTTTAGTTTTAATTTCAATGATATTTCTGAAATATCCAGCATCAGATAACCTTGTCTGCACTTGTTTATAAATATCCGTATCTTGTACAGTTCCATCTATTTAGTTTCCATATCTTGTACAGTTTCCATCTATCACATCCGCAGACATCTATCAATGCGATTGTTTCGCTGACAGTCCAGCGAGCAGTCAATTGCACGCCAGCCATGTTGCTTACTAAAATTAAGTGAACCGCGCAATCTCACAGTGTAGTATCGGAAATCTCCCCATTTGCCCTGCCCCAGAGAGGTAGGGGCATTCTAGCAAATTCTATCTCCAATCCTGAGAAGCAGTTAATGCTTGTTCACCATGTGAATGGGACACGTTGGAAGAAATGGTTTTCTCTGCTGGTCCAATCTGCTCTTGTGAAAGGGGCTATAAACTCGTCCAAAAGGGGCGTTATTACTTGTTGTAACATGAAAGTTTTCTCTTCTCTGGAAAAAGAGAATGGAGGGAAAAGAAAGTCCCCATCCTATTTTGAGAATAATTCGGTCCAAATGGTGCATGTGTGTTTGCAGTTATGGTCGCGGATGAGGCGATCGAACAATACTAATGAAATTGATGCATTTGTCTTTCTATAGAGTCATTAATTTTATACATGCGAGAGTACATCTTTCAAAAAGAAAACTCGGGCTGAAATGTTAACTTGTGTGCGCATATCAAATTCTCCCATGACACTCATGACACTGGTAAAGCTACGATCCTCAGTTCAAATCCTGACATGTTGTCAGATGTCTCCCTTTAAAATTATTATTCTTTTATGCTTAAAATGTATTTTTAGGAGAAGAGTACTAAAAAGAAAACAATTCTGGGAACAGCCAGTAATGAAACTGTTGTAATCAAATCAATTCCTATAGAAATTTTGCAATCAAATTTGTAATTAAATTAATCAACATAGTGTAACAAAATTTTGTATTTCTAGACATATTGTTTATATCCCTCTTAATTTAACTCTGCCTCTTTTGATGTTAAGATTCTCATTCCCTATTATAATAATTTATAATACCATCATGCATTGTGTTAAAAGTCATACCGTCACCGTGCATAAAAGCTAATATGAATATTTTTGTTCAGTTTTGTACCTCTTCTTATAACACTTATAACATTTTTCACTAACTGAAATACAAATCTTTAGTCAGAAATCCAAGAAAAAAAAATAGAAATAAATTCAAGAAATAGTTGGCACTGCAAGATTACAAGCATTATACAATTATATATAAAAGAAACTAAGTTGTGTCCCATAGTTCTCCCTATTATTAATCATTTACTTATATTAATTTTCCATTTGATAGCCAACTAGTTATATTTTTCCTCTAGCTATTTAAAGGGAAAATTCAATCTAGTTTCTTGGTGCAATTAATTCACATATATACACCTAATTATATTACATTATGACCATGCTGTTAACAACATGCAGGACCACCTTTAGCCCTCAAAAGTGATAGCACCAGGCATGGCATTGACTCTACAAGGTGCTCATATGTAATCTGAGGTATTTGGGACAAAGCGCTCACTAACTGGTCCTGCAATTCCCGCACATTGTGAGGTGGTAGCATGGCAGCACAAATTTGGTTTTTTAAGTGGGACCACAAATGCTCTACTGGATTAATGTCAAGTGAATTTGGGGGCCAAAACATGACTTGAAAGTCACTGGAATGTTCCTCGAACCACTCCCTGATGGTTCGACCATTATGGCATCGTGCATTATCCTGTTGGTAAACACCATCTTCCACTGGAAGTACTATTGTCATGAATAGGTGAAGATGGTCTACAACGATGTTCACGTAGTGCACGGACATCAGGGATTGTTCTATGGGGGATTATGCGTCCTAATGTGCTCTATGAAAACACTGCCCACACTATAATACCCCAGCCACCAGCTTGTCTTCGTCCAACTGTACATCTGGGAGCCAGGTTTCCGTTTGGAAATTGGCATATTAGCACACGCCCGTCAATATGATGGACAAGAAAACGTGATTCGTTGGACCATGTAGCTTCCTTCCATTCTTCTAATGTCGAACTCCGATGTTTCTTGGTCCATTGCAGATGGCAGATAATGATGACATGCCATCAGTGCAGGGACATGCTTCGGCCTCTGGCTGCAAAGGGTCAGGTGTGTTGAGAAACACTGTCTGGGTCACCACTGCTGTAGCTGGTGGTGATTTTAGCTGTTGTAGCTCTTTGGTCACAGCAAACAATGTGTAACAATCTCCACTCTCCTCTGGAATTAATGTGTTGTCGATGGCACACTGCTGGCCAGCAACTTGTCGTTTCACCATCCATACACTACTTTCGATATGTGCTCACAACTGCACGTGAACAGCCCACTAAACACGCCTTTTCTGATGCTGATGTTCCCAGTCATCAAGCCATAACAATTTGACGTTTATTAAAGTCTGATAAATCAGCTGCTTTTCCCACTATGTCACTAATCGCACTTAGTTTGGAAAGACAATGCATAGCCACTTTATATACTCCAACATCAGCCATGCATGGTGCAGTTGTTTTGTTTCTGGGCAAGCCCATTTTTATAGATGGAGTGTGGTCATAATAATGGCTCTTTGGTGTACTTTAAAAATCAAATTGTGCTTCAAATAAATTAGTTATTAAGAAAAGCTTTTTTCCAGTAGTCAGGTACAAAAATTAAATGTAAAAAATATACAATATATTCAAATGAAAAATAAACTAAACCTAATTCTTGTATTATAACCCAACGGTTTTCAAGCACATGGTCATAGCAAGACAGTTCAGAAAATGGTATAAACGAAAACAGCAAGAAAAAGTTTAAAAAATAAAGTTTTTAGAATAACAATAACTGATAAAATATATAAAGATAAACAATGTTTTAACAATGTTGACATGGACAGATATTGAAAGATAAGGATGAGCAGGAGTTCTGTACATATTTTGTGTTCTGTTTTTTTGCCTTTTACATGATTGGTAATTCTTTTTATAATGTGAATATATTTTAGCAGTAAAATTTTCTATTATAATACCAATACACATACCTTCAGCATTATGTTAGTTTTAAAGGAGAAGAATAAAATATTTACGAAGCTAACAAAGCTTAGAAATATATAATATTCAATACTTATATCTGCAATTTGAATTCATTTACCTTAGTTACCTTAAACTTTATTAAAAAAAAGAATTAGTTAGCTTAAACTTTAAATGAAATGAATTAATTCATTTATTTACCTTAAAACTTTTAAATGAAAATATAATAGGGAAATTTCTTTTGAACTAAAAGAAATTGTTTCATTAATTTTGAATCATGCACAATATAAAGATAATGAATATAAATTTAGATACCTTTTTATACGCTGCCTCAAACAATTTAAGGGATGCCTGTTGCAACTCTTGGGTAGCTTTGCGGAGTGTTTCTGGAGATTCTTGGTCCTTATTTGAAATTAATTGCCTGATTTCAGCAATTTTATTTTTGATATTTGTCACCTAGGAATAAAAAAGAAAATATTAACCATGATAAAAGATGGAAACCTACTTTTAAAACAGAACTAATAATATTAATTTAAAAGAATGCCATTGATCACCTCTCATGAACTTTTATTTATTTTAGCACGTCTGCATAATTAAACAGGCTGATGTATAATAACCACCAAATTATAAGATTAATTAAACCAATTCGCATAAACTCCAACATGATTTTGATCAAAACACCCAGGATATGGAATCTTACAAACTTGACATCAGTAATCCCAAATACACTCCTCAAAAGAGAAATTGCAACACCAAGAAAGAATGCATGTAGTGTCATGCAAATTGCAGGAGCAAGAATTGTGAGGTGGATATGCAAATGATAAACGTTGCACACGCATTGGATCACGTGGTACGCATATGCGGGCTATAAAGGTCAGCCACTTTCCCTTCAATTAAACAGCATCTGAGGGTTTGTGGAGCATTGGAGACTTTAGAAGAAGTATAGAAAATGCCTCAGAGACATCGGAAAGCTCAATACCATCAGTTAATGACCTGGGAACGCAACCATATCATCGAACTCCATGAACTTAGTTTGTCGCCACTTGCATTAGGCACAACGCAAGTACCATCCAACTTTATGTCACATGATGGATTCAGAAAGCTGTACGTGCATGTTGAAGAGGAAGTGGTGTGCACACATACACGTCAGAAAAGTATTTGGCGGTCAACTATTTGATGCTCTTTCTCCATGTCACATGACATCTGAAGGCGGTTGCCTTCAGGAGTGGGCAGTACTGTGTCCAAACAAACTATGCGCAAGATTGCACGAAGTACACTTGCGCTCATGGGTACCAATGACTACTGAGCGCAAGACTACACGCCTGGTGTGGTGTCAGCGACATAATGCGTGGACCATAGAATAACATCGGGTTTTGTTCACGGATGAACCTCGTTTCTGCCTGTGGAGAAAAGACGGCCGTCGATGGATATGGCGCCGACCCGGAGAACACTACGTAACAGCCTATTTCGCCAAGTATCACACCGGTCCTGCACCTAGCATAATGTTGATCACAAATCATTGGTTTATATATATATATTTCAAAAAATGCTATAACACCAATTCTGTTTTAAATGTAAAAAAATTATACATTTTATTGCAACTTTTATCAGAGCCCAAACATTTGTCTCAGTGCTCCTACCATTTCTGACAGTACCGACAAAATATGCCTTTTGGTAACTGTTGCAGACTGGTTGCTGTGTTGTTGTAGGCAGCCTACAACTGTACAAGGATGTCAACCCATCAGGGTCAGAAAGCAAGAAATTTAACAAATAAAGGTGACCGTAGCATGAAAGGGGCATGCTTCTTATCAAAGAAACCTATGCTCCTTTGCTCAGAATGCACCATGCACAAAGTTGTGAAAGACAATCTGGCATAATAAGATGAACTCTGTTAGCCCGGATAATGTCATTCCACATATTTCTATAAAGAGTACACTACCTCCTTACAATGACCAAATTTATACACTGAAAGTTTTATGCACATAATATGACCTCTCTGTGAATTTTTCGAAACAAGGATAATATATAAAAATAGCACCTTCAAATAAAGTGTGAAAGATTTCACATAAACATTGCTTAAGTACAGAAACAAATGAATTTCCAGGGAAGAACTTCATGCATATTTAAACCAAAACATAAACAGCTAACATATATATGCTCATGTGTATATAAAATGAAAATAATACTGGCACACTACTTGAAATTGATAATGACTCAATTATTAACTTGATTACTTATTAATTAGTGTAAATAATAAAATTAAAAAGTTCTCATGCAAAACAGAAATTTTATTTAAAATTTTAAAAATACCTCCTCTTCAGGTAACTGGCTTTTGAATTCTTCCATTTTGGATTCTGTATCATGAATAATACCTTCAGCTTGGTTAACTACTTCAACAGTTTCCTAAAAGGCAAAAAAAAAAAGTTATGACATCCAACTAAAATTACCCCAACAACATTGCACCAGAAATATTTAAGATTTCATTACCTTCTTAATCCTGTCTTGCTCAGCATACTTTTCGGCATTCTTAATCATATTTTCAATTTCATCTTTGCTTAATCCACCAGAAGACTGGATTACGACTATTAAAAAAAAGTAATGTCATTTTATGGTAAATTAATAATAATTGCTTTAATAAATGTAATTTTATGGTGAATTATAATTGTTTTAATAAAATATACATTCAACTCACTGTTCTGTTCTTTTCCAGTAGCTCTGTCCCTCGCAGATACATGCACTATTCCATTAGCATCAATATCGAAAGTAACTTCAATCTGTGGAACTCCTCTAGGGGCAGGAGGAATACCAACCTAACGATTCAAATATACTCATATATAATATAACATTTAACTGTCATTGCTTTAGAAATTTTCTTTTTTGAAATTAAATTCACACATAGAAAAGTACACAAATCAACTCTTAATAGCAGGTTAATATAAATTCCTCATTTTTAAAATGGTTCTTTTTATTCAGTTTTTTTTTAATAATTATAAAAAAAATATGAGTATGAACCAAAGTTGATAGATTGCCCATATAAAAGAATGAGCACCTATAAAATTAGGTTAAAAAAAAGCAAACTTAGACTGTAGGTATAAAATTGCTTTTTTTTTAAAGGGGAGGTACCTAATTTTACATAGGCATATTTCTCTTTCAAATGTATGAAAGTTTTACTCATCTTTGACAGTGTTTAATAACAGTACTACTATCAATTTCAGTAAAAGTTTTTTATGTGTGTGGACAATTTTTATGTGCAGAAATCACATTTAATAACTTGGCATTGTGACAAATTAGCTAAAATTCTGCTAAAATTCTTTTTTTAAAGCTCCTGTACGCTTTGAGATCTAGTACATGCTAAAAGTTTGTCATATTACAGAAAGAGAATATATCATTTTATAACAGTAAATGCACTTACTAAAGAAAACTGTCCAAGAAGTTTATTATCAGCAGCCATTTCTCTTTCACCTTGGAAAACTTTAATTTCCACCTGAGTTTGTCCATCTGCAGCAGTGGAAAATACCTGAGAAAAAATATTTTACACACATGTAGACTTAGTTTTTACATTTATTGTCAAAAACATATATATTTTTACTTTAAAATGCTTAATATTTAATTTAATATGCTTTCTTAGTTTCACACTGTTTTTTTAATCTAAATTTGGAATTAAAATGTTTCTTTAACTTTCCAGGATGGTAAAATCTTTATATTAAATGTTTTGCATTTTGTAAAATTATACAAACCCCCCCCTTTTTTATTTATTTCAAAGAGCAGAAAATATTAAGTAAAACACATATACAGGAAAATTGTTTGGGATTTTTTTTTTTTTCCATTTACCAGACTAAATAACACTCCTTTTGGGGGTTTACCTTCAATTACTCTAAAGCAAATTCTATAACAAGTAAAAGTCAGCATTTGTGTAGAAATAATTAGTGAACAGATCATAAATGACTTAAAAAATACTACTTTATGAGTTAAGCAATCCTGCTTCATGAATGCATTGCCATGAATTTTCATCATGTAGAAAAAGCAAACTTGAAATTCCTTACTATACCTCAAGTTAAGACTCTATATGAAGTCATTTTGGATCCATATATAACTATCACCCTAATAAGATTTGATCTAATAAAATAACTTATATCAAAAGGCTCATGAAAATATGGTTTCCTAACAGCATACAAGATCTTAAAATGTAATTCCTTTAACCCCTTCGTGCCGATTGTCACGTCTACGTGCCAGCAACGAACACACTCACTTCCCGGCTGACACGCAGGCGTGCCAGAGCGTTTTCCCGTTTAGTCCCGACTGTCACGTATTTGTGCCAGTGTCCTGGAACGTTTTAAAAACTATAATTTCTGCCACAAGATGGCACTGTATGTCCATATGGTTTCAGATACATGTACATTAGACCTTCTACTCGAAATGAGAGAAGCATGACTCACATACACGTGTTTTTGATTATATAAACAAAAGGGGAAATAAATGTTTCCGAATCGCGTGCTTTATGACGTCTCTTTAAATTCGCACGTGGTAGTTGTTTATTGTAAGTAGAGAAGTTTTATTTTCGCTAAAGCGTTGGGTATTTCGGTTTGCAGTTCAGTTTTTAGAAAATAATTAGATCTTGTTAGACGTAAATTCCTTCTGTTTTTACCGTTGCAATGTCGAAGCGTTGAAAATATTTAACAGAGCATGAAATAGCAGAAATGATGCAAAATATTTCAGATATTGACTCTGAAACAGATTCTGATAGTAGTGATAGTGATACTATGATATATTCTGATCATAAAGAATCTGGCGAATCTAATGATGATGAGGACATTTCGGACATATGTATGCCGAGTACGTCGAAAGCAAGTACTCCTCCATGGTCATCCACAATAGAAAATTTTTCGGAATTACCGCTCCGTCATTATTCAGTACCCATCTTTCAGAAAAACTCTTAAATGGTATAAGAAGCTTTTCTTCAATATCATGGATATGGCTGTATTTAATGCCAATACTCTTTTCAACAAAAAAAGTAAAAAAAATCATCCTCTCCTGAATTATCGGCTTAATTTAGTTAATCAAATTATTTATCGGTATTCCTCTAAAAGCACCAATGTTAATATCACACCAAGATCAGCAGAATCATTAAATCCGCTCAGATTAACTGAAAGACATTTTCCAAAACTTTGTTCAGAAGAGACTGATAAGAAAACGAGACGACGATGCTTCGTTTGTTCACATTCCCGGAAAAATCCTCCAAAACGGCAAATGAGTTATTACGAGTGCAAGGAATGTAACGTAGGACTGTGTGTAGATCCCTGTTTTCAAATTTTTCATACAAAAAGAGAATTTTAAGTAATATATTTAGTTTTCGGATGTATAATGTTAAAAGTCATAAAATGGTGAGTAATGAAAAAAAATGTGTAAAATATGCATTTAAACAAGAAATAAGGTAATTAAAGTATATATAAAAATATCTATAAAGCCGTTTAAATACTCTATAGAGAATTATTAAACAATGCGTTGATACTTCGGAAATTTCATGGATTTAGGCTTAATAGCAAAAAAGCCCCCGGCCCTGGACGGACGTTCGCGTAAGACACTGCCGGCCTCCGCGATAAGCGCGCGTTTGAGCTACCCGGCGCGAAGGGGTTAATGCACTTAAATCTCAACCTGAGTCCCAGAGTGCAGATCCGAGTTCAAACAGATCATTGCAATTAATTAATGATCACAAATTTATTTATGATTCTTAACTTCTAAGCCCATACAAGTCAAAAATACCACCTCAGGACAGGTTTCACTGTCTAAAAGATAATCACTTTTATGATAAGTACAAAAACCTTTTTCAGTCAAGACATTTCACATATTCATAATGCATGCAGTAAGGTCTATAAAAAAATATGCTGTTTCATTCCAGTTAAGGGCTTAACTTACTAAGTAAAAACTGAAAGCAGAAAACTTACTAACAGTTTCATATTTTGAGAGAAAATAAAATTTTACTCACTTGACTTTTCTTAGTAGGAATTGTTGTATTCTTTCCTATCAGTTTGGTGAAAACACCTCCAAGAGTTTCAATACCTAGGGATAATGGAGTCACATCCAAAAGTAAAACATCTGTGACATCACCAGCTAATACACCACCCTGTTAAAGTAATAACCAACATGGTTTAAAAAACTAATTAAAATACATAATTACAAGTTTAAAATTATTTTTCAACACATAATGAACACAAATGAAAATATTCTAAATGCATATTTATATTAAAGGCACGCTAAATTTAAAATAAATACTTTTAATGAAATAATCAGTCTGCTTTTTCAGGGACAATTAATTAAACTAATGACCAGTTGTCTACCCCCCAACACTGAACACTTGTTAATTTTAGCTCATTAATGCTAAGTTTTAGACACTTATTATTTATATATATATATATATAAAGAAGTATTTGTGTTTGGTTGTCCTCTATAACTCAGTCACTACTACAGCTATCGTCACCAAACTTTCTACAATTCTTTTCTGGGTCCTGGAAAGGGCCATTCATACTTAATACTCAATGACACTATCAGAGCTAAGCGGTGCTATCTAACCTAGCTTGTTCACAAATACTGGGAGCGTCCACTAGCCACAGCCAATAAGCAAGTAGAAGATCACGTGCACTTTCATTTATTTACATTTCGTAGTAGACAGTCTTCCGCTGTGAATCTTTGATCGATACAGCAAAAACTGAGATTTTTTTTTTTTTTAAATGGTTAGACTGAAAAATATTATAGTAACGTTTTTGTTTATGCTTTGCTTTTACTACTTTTAACTCCACTGCTAATTTTATAATACAATTAGATACTTATCCGAAATCATTGATATCAGTAATTTAATTCTCCAGATTCAAAATCTAAACACAAAAATGGTATTAAATGGAAAAGAAAATTACTTACTATTTCGATGAAGACGATCTGAAATCATCATCCTAGCGCATTCTATCTGTACGTTATTTTTGTAGTCCTTAAGTTGACTATCCCATATAACGAGATTTCGGCAATTAGACTACAGTTTTCGCTCATATCTTACGAAGCAACAAGATACGAAAAATAAGGAAGCATCTTACAAACTATACAGTGATAAAATAAAATCAAAAGTATCCACCTGAGAAGATTTTGCCAATATTTTCCCAATATTCAAAGATCCTAAAATTTTTAATCTACTTCAAAATATCTAATTAAATTTTTCTAACTAAATTTTTAATCTACATTAGCACAGGAAATTTTAAAAAACGCAGAATACCCATCAAAAATTAATTCTTGTATTCAAAGCACCAGAACTTATATTACAACTCGTAAAAATCGGCTAAGAAGTATCAGCCAAGCAGATAAAGCCATCAAGCTACAAACATGCAGATCAAGAGTTCGGTTGGATCCTAGCAGAGCCCACACCCTTGGCGCAAATGATTTTGGTTGGCGATAATTGCACCAATCTTGGTAACCCTACTTTGATATATTAGATATGGCAAACCTAACTATTTCTAGAATTTTCGTATTCGGCGAGTATTTCGAATTTTGCCATTTTGTAGTTGGTCACCGAGTTGGAAGTATGGCTGCTTGTGTTAGCGAGTATACATTAGAATTTTTTACTTTGTTGAATGCAAAAGGTAATAAAGAATTTATTCAATGGTGTATGAAGGAAGGATTGATTGCTTCAAACTATGAATGTCCTAAATGTAATGAGCGAATGGGATTATACGAACAAAAGAGTGTTGTTTTGGATGGATTTGAATGGAGATGTCGGAAAAAAGGTGTGAATGCGCATGATGTTTGTAGAAGTATAAGAAAGAATTCATTGTTTTCCAAAAGTAAGTTAAGTATGTATGATATTTTGCGTGTAACTAAAATGTGGTTTGGAAGATGTATGAATGATTATGTTGAATTTTTTTATTTTAAATATATTTCATTAATTTCTGTAATGTTTACACATATTTTCATTACGCATTCACCTTATCCCACAGTATTCACTTGCCGCCATTGTCGTTGTGCCTTGGCGTATTTTTTTTAGTTTGTCGCCAAGGGTGTGGGCTCTCCTAGGATTTTACCGAGAGTTCGAGCCTAGCTCGTACTCTTTTTTTCACTAAGCACCATTTTTGGCCAGGCTATTAATGGATTATCAAGATTTGGACTTCTCATGATCAAGCACTACTTTAAAATCCGTCAGCCATATTATTTATTTGACTTAGCACGCTTTTGCTGATGATGATGATTTGAAATACTTTCTTGATTGATCGGTTCCATGTGTCGACTAGCTCCATTTTGAGTGAAGTTCAGATTTTTCAACTGGATCCCTAGTGGCAAAAAAATGGTTTTCTCTAGCTAATCTGCTGTATCCGTTGTGTCTGATGTTCCTTAGCTCTGATATGTCCCAGTGTGAATGGCTGAAAAGGTCGACGTCCACTTCCCCCCTAAAGTAGCTAAAATCAGATATATTAATCAAAAACTTGGGGAAATGATAATTTTTGCCCTCATTTTTCCACCTGGCAACAGTCTTGCAAGCTGAAGATGAAAATGCTTTATTTCGAAAGTTGTTGCCACTGCTTGCTTTCAAATCCTACAGTTTTTAATAAAAAAATTTGTAAGTTTTATGATGAAATAAAAATAGCACTGCCAAAGATTAAATACATTATTCCCAATTCCAAAAATTCGTGGGAAGCCATTTCGGCTCTTCATACGACTTTAATCAGCCAAAATATAAATTAAAAATTCTGAAAGTGCTAATTTTCGGATTCATTTTTCCGACTAGCAACAGTGCGGCGCGTTGAAGATAAAAGTGCTTTATTTCAAAAATGTTCCTACTGCTAGTTTCCAAATCGTAGAGTTTTTTTATAAAGAGTTTGTGTGTTTTTTATTGTAAAAAATTTGTAAATTTTACAAAATCTATACATATAAAGAAGAGTGTCTGTGTGCGTGTTTGTTCGGGTAATTGACTTCTGGTCAATTATGATAAATTTTTTTGCAACATTTAATCGACTAAAATTGAATATAGGTGAAATATTGGATGGAACTTGAGCTTTTACAACCATTTGATTAGAAAGACGAAAATCATTAAAAACTGCATTGTCGGTGATATGAGAGAGTATTAGCTTATTTTTCTATCGAAATTTTTTATGTGGGTTCCACATCACACCAGACTGAAAAATGAATGACTGAGAAACTTTTTACGTCATTATTAGAGAAGGATTACAGCTGTAGCGTTCTCTCTATTGCATCCAAGATGCATTACTGTTGCATCTATAATGTATTACTCTCAATCTAACTTAATTGACATCGATCGGGTACTTCCACTAGTATACATATATATATACTGGAATTAAAAATTTATGACTTAATCATTAACATAACGAATAAGTAACACATAATGAATGAGTACTGCAGTATTAATTCTTCACATTTCTTTACAAAATGCATAAATTCATAAAAACAGCACACATGTCTAAAATCCTGATGTCTCACAGACTTATAATCTAGATTTATTATTTACCTGAATAGCAGCTCCTACAGCGACAGCTTCATCGGGATTAACAGATTTACTAGGAACTTTTCCAAAGATATCCTGAACCATCTCTTGAACCTGTAAATAACAATTAATGAAAGTTGAAATATTTATTTTATCAAATCAAAACATATAGTTAACTTCGTTTAAAACCTAAAAATCATGGAAATATAATTGGTACATAATCTCAATAGTATTTAAAAAACAAATAATAAATATTAAAAATACTATAAATTCAGTATTATTTCTAATAATTTTAAAAATTACCTTTGGCATTCTGGTCATACCGCCCACTAAAATTACTTCTTGAATATCAGTTTTTTTCACATCAGCATCATTTATGGCCTTTTTGCAAGGATCAACAGTTCTCTTAATTAGATCAGACACTAAGCTTTCAAACTTGGCTCTAGTCAACTTCATGTTCATGTGTTTAGGACCACTTGCATCCACAGTAAGGTATGGCAAATTAATGTCAGTCTGAAATAAATAGTAAATTTTAATAAAACTGTTATATCAAAAGATTTTATTTTTTTACGTTTGAAGGTATAAACGAACACAATAGAACTTTTATTTGTACACCTGATAAACCACTTTCTGAAAATTATTCAAATACAGAACAAATTTATATATATATATATTTTAATTTTGAGATCTTGGGCATTCATAACAACTTTGACAGTAAACCATGGCTTGTGTAAATGCAATGCCAATTTTAAAAAACAGAAAATAAATTTTTTATCAATTTCTTGGGGTTCTGAAACTTCCAATCCACAGTTACCTACATATGAAACCCGGACTAAAATCAAATTATAATTTTCCTAGGTATCCAGACCTGAAACTGGTGGTGGTGGTCTTTTTGGGGAGGGGGAAGGTTCAAAGACAAAATACACAGTATCTGCTGCCCTCAGCCAGCACATTACAAGAACTTAGGCAGCATATTCTATTGTTATAGCATAACCACAATATGTGCAACACAAAACTATTGCTTTGATATATGCTTACATATAGATGATACATACAAAAAATGCATGATACAACCAACTTTTTCCTTTCAGTGATGTATGTCCTTTTTTGTTTGGGGGGAGGAGGGTAATAAAATCTGCTGCTGATATCTGAAACATTACACTTAATTTGACAATAATATGCATGATACGGCTAATGCCCATATATTTTATGTCTAAATTTATATGCCTCATCAGTTATTCTAGTAAATAAAGTGCCCTTCCTATGGCATGAAAGTTTATAATTGCATTTAAAATCTGGTACTTTTCTGTTATGCACCTACCATGCATTCTGGCAATAATATTGTAATAATATTTATGTGCATTTAATTATTCTTGTTTATACATTTACAGTCCCCCAGATACTGTTGTTGGATCTCAGTATATGTTTAGCTTTTCTTTCACAGGCTCCAAAAAGCATGGCAAGCGCATAACAGAAAAGTATAAAAAATTTAGTTGCTTATATTGTATAATTATAAAAGATATTATTAACGTTATACAGCTTAAATGCTTTCTGAAATTAATAATTACATAATCCATTTCCTTCTAAATATATACATCTGAAACAAAACCATTTAAAGTTCATACATACACTGTATACTTACTAATAATTTATATTTTTAAGACAATCAAAACATATTACAATATATTTGAGCTTTTATGAAATCAACAGAGGTTTCATTATTGTAAACAAGTACCACCACATATAAACCAATTTCTTTTACCTGTACAGATGATGATAATTCAATTTTAGCCTTTTCAGCTGCTTCTTTTAACCTCTGCATTGACATGGTATCTTTTGACAAATCAACTCCTTGCTATAAAAAATAAAATCCAAGTTATACATTAAAAGAAATCGATTCCATATACTCAAAAAAATTTTTAAATAAAAATTAGAAAACAGCTTACATCTTTTTTAAACTCTTTAGCAAGATAATTAACGAGAGCATTGTCAAAATCTTCACCTCCCAAAAATGTGTCTCCATTAGTAGATTTCACTTCAAAAACTCCTTTCTGTATTTCAAGAATAGAAATATCAAAGGTACCTCCACCCAAATCATATACCGCAATGCTGTAAAAATTTAATTTCACACATACATTTCAGAATGTCATTGCTTTAATAGATATGCAGAAAAATATTGTGGTAATATATATATTTAAAAATCAACAAAAGTGCAACATCAGAAAACAAAAGGGATATGATGTTTTAAAAGTTCTTAATCTTAAAAATATAATGTAATAGGTTAATTATGTTTATCTATGAAATTTTATATCTTTTCAATAAATAAAAAGAAACAAAACAAGTAATAATAAAATAAAAATCTGAATTAGAAATATAGATTCGTTCAGAATTATAATGCAAGACTAACTTTGTTGTATTTCTTTAAATAGAGAAAACCGATTATTATGAGATATCCAAACAATTAATCTGTAACCATGTATGCAGTACAGAACATTAGAAACATCTGTTTACAATGATACAAATGTTTATAAAATTTAGGACAAAAAGCATACTTATTAATTAAAAAGATTAAAAATCAAATATAAAATAATTAGCTTAAATTATTACAGAGTATTAGAGAATTATAAATTATTCTCTCTTAATAATTAGCTTAATCTCTGTATAAAATAATTCTACATTTTTATACAATAGGAAAAACAATAAATATGCATGAAGTCAACTTACATTGCTAACTACGTAGCACCTTTTAAACAATATCATGGCAACAAATATTTTCATGCTTCTCAATGGCAACATGACCATTAATATTTGCTTTTGAAGGGTGGCTTGTTATTTATAAATATTAGTATTACAGTCATAATCACAGCAAAGATGCCATATGTGAGAACAGGGTTCGTACACATTTCTGCACGTGAGGAATTAATAATTTTTACGGACCATCAATGAAAAAAATTAAGAACCTATCAGCAAAAAGGAACTGAATAAACTAAAGCAATTATCTACACCCAAACTTCACTTTTGTAATTTGTAAGAATAAAATAAATCAGCAAGTAGGATGCATTATTATAAACCTAATCTAATATTTAACTTAATCATAAAAAAATTTCAAGAATAAAATCAACTTCATAATTTTTTTAAATAATTAACATTAAATTTTAGAATTTCTTGAAACATTTATATTTTACATTTATAACAGTTCTACATATTTTATAGACGATTAGTCACTTTTTGTTTAAATTTTAACTAACAGTTAGCTTTATACTGATTCTTTCCTTTATATCTCATTTAGTCATATACTTGCTCAGTCCAAAGCTTTATGCAGATTTTATGTCTAGCATTTAGTTAAATTAAGAAGTAAAATGATAATCAGCATGACTTATAAAAGAAGCTTGGTTGTTGCCTCCGGCTGCTTGCTCAGACACAGAGAGCCATTACTCAGAACAGAAGCGAACACCTGACACAGCACCAGAGGTGATAAGTAGTTTTGTATTATTTTAAGTCCCATTAGTTGTAAAGAATAAAATTTTATGTTCATTTTTACAATTTTGCTTTGTACCTTACATCCACAATAAGGATTAAGGAAAGGCAATAACTTACCTTGTAGAGATAACTTTAATGGGTAAGCAGTTAGTTACAAATAATTAAATTATGTAGTTATATATCTTTGGTCAAAATAGATTTACATGGTTATAATTACATTTTTAAAAAAATTTCTAAAAAATATCTGTTAAAAAGGCACCAAAAACATTTTACAGCAGTCATATTTTATTATACTGATCCTAAAATGATATTCACATAATTATACATTTAAAAGCTACAAAATATTTATGTTGTAAGGACTTAGTAACCACTTTTGTTTAGTTTATTACCTTTTCTATTTTCTCTCATTTCCATTTCCTGATAGTATTTCAGTTTCGTGCATTATGCAAAGTAGGGTACAAAATACTATTTAAATTGGTGTCTGAGTTACTTCAGACAGACTATGTATTGCCTTTCGGCCACACTGTTTCGCTGACAGTTAAGCTTGCTATTTTACGATTGTGCATTTTAATTACCGGTTTGTCTACATTGGTGGCAGGGCTAACAGCCAGCTCGCATTAATCATCTCTGTGCAACTTCAGCTGATTATTTAACTGAATTTTAATTTCTGTTTTGACAGCTAAAAGTATTGGCTCGTTTGTAAGCACCAATCGGCACTGGTGTCAAATAAAAGGGTCTTTTCACCCCTTTCACTTACTGTTACTGATACAGTTTAAGCTTAGTGAATAATCACTTCACAGTTCAAGTAAAGATCTAGCCAAAAAATTTACTTTAATTTAGCTAGAATCTTAGTGTAAGTTTATTTGTTTCAACAAACAGACAGGTATTCCAATTCTTTGCTTCATCTCCCAATTTGCAAATGTTTCAATAACGTACCTCTGAAGAATAATCTTCTCTCATTTATACATCAAGTTTCCTCTTCATTTTAGAATTTTCTGATTTAGTTAAAATTTCTATTCCAAAGAACTGGTTGTACTTAAAATGTACAGAAGAAAATTAATTTTGTATTTCATCTTAGTTTTGTATGAGAATAAATATGAAATAACATAAAATCAGTGCCAGAACCAGAGCCAGTGTGGCAGAATTTTTAAAATTTGGTGAATACTGGGCAACAAAATGTAGAGATGACAATATTTTAGAATTCAGACAAGCACTAAGGTATGTATGGTGCACCGCAACATACAGGATGAATCTTTTAATAAAATGTTGTTTTTACAATTTCTTTGCTTGCTTCAGGCCAGTGGTAAGATAAGAAAATAAAGGGAAGATAAAAGATGTTTAAGAGTTCTGGGATCAAAACGAGGAAATTCAAATAATTTTGTATTCACTGTTTTTCCAAAAATTCTTCAAAATATAAATTCATTGCAAATTTTCTACGAAACACCCATTACATCTTAATACAATGAAGACATTTTTCATTTTGTCTTATTTTTCTGGATTTATAAGTCTATGAATCTTGTCTTTCAATTCTCCTAAAGCTTCAGAGATGATATGGCTAAAATCCCTAATAGCTCTGTAAGAGCAAAAAGCTGGAAGATTTTTTTTTGGGGGGAAGGAGTTTAGAAAAGTGTAAAATGAATTCTCAAAGAAAACTGACACACTGTCAGACAATTACATGAAAAAAACTCTTATCACAAAAAATATCAAAGACGACAAATGAAATTTTAAAATAATTACAGTAGCTCTTTTGTTTTATTCCAAAAAGTGTTTTGTACACTGTTCTTTATAACATTTATTATTTTTCAAAACTAATATATTTCAAAGTCACAAAAATAAAAAATAACATCACTTTAAAATAGGGCAGGAGAAAATAAAAATCTTTATTTTACTGTCATTTCTTAAATATAATTCAAATTTATTATAATTTTTATGATATTTATCAATGTCATTCATTATGTTTGTAAAAAAAATCATTAAAATTTTACAAATCTCAGAATAAAAAATTTTGCATACAAACTGATTTTGAAATTGCCAAAATGTCGATAAGTCACCAAACTTAGCACCACACAATAAAAGAACACATATGGCAAAAAAAGGAAAAGTTGTTTTTGATGTAAATATTTTTTTAACTCTTCATTCGCATAAAAAGAATTACTTCAAAATTTTTATGTTTCAATCGAAGAAGGGCCTCATGCTTTTAAAGTATTCATGTATAATCAAATAGGAAACAATTCAAATGTTCAGCCATCAAATACACATTTGTTCAATGCATTACCAAAAAATATTTCTCCAAAATGTTAATTCACAAAACGGCAGTCGTAAAAAAAAAGAAAGAAATGTCAGATGACTAAAACTAAGGACTTTTTGAGGACCAAAAGGAGGTTTTGACTGAGATTAAGGACCAAAAATTGTTTCTAAAAACCATTACTTTTAAGGATCTTATGAAACCTGGAGAAGCGCAGATAAAACTCCATGATCAAAATACAAATTATAAAATGTACACTGTTTAACAAATAGCAATATGTTAATTTGTAAATTAAAACTTTTTGCTATGACAAATATGGCTCTGAGTGGAACAGCGACATTTAAGCAATATAGATAATAAATTCAAATAACAAAAACAAGGCTTGAAAAATTATCATACGCTACAGATGTTTCTTATATCAAAAATATCTTTTTGTGTTAATTTGTAAATTAAAACTTTTTGCTACGACAAATATGGCTCTGAGTGGAATAGCAACATTTAAGCAACATAGATAATAAATTCGAATAACAAAAACAAGGCTTGAAAAATGATCATAAGCTACAGATGTTTCTTATATCAAAAATATCTTTTTGATAAAACTAATGATAATGCACTCAATTTAAATGCACTCAAAGATCCCAATTAAAATATATCTAATTATTTTTTTAAATCTGAACAAAATTGCTACTCACATTTTATGTCTTGTCAATACCATAAGCTAAAGCAGCAGCAGTAGGCACTGATAATGCACTCAAAGATCACAATTAAAATATATCTAATTATTTTTTTAAATCTGAACAAAATTGCTACTCACATTTTATCTGTCTTGTCAATACCATAAGCTAAAGCAGCAGCAGTAGGCTCATTTATTACACGCAAAACATTTAAACCGGCTATCTGTCCAGCATCTTTTGTTGCCTATAAAAATTAGATCACATATTAAGAAAAAGTGCTCAAGATATTACACTGACATTAACTCTTCAGCTGGCATGGTTAGTTTCCTACATTTACTAAAGTACAGAAAAGTATCTTGCAGATGAATTGCACAGACTGAAGAATTAGCATTAAAAATTACTTTCATAATTATATTTTTACAGCCTGAAAAAATAAACATAAAGGACAAAAGTTATAGCTAAAAATAAGTTCACAATGGAGGGGGGGAAATTAATTATACAATGAGAAAGTATTCTATACTGGGAGCATACTTGCCAACTAAAAAATCAGGAGATTTTTCACTATGTTAAAGACTTTTTAAATGATAAAAATATAGTTTTTAATAATGAATTAACTTTAAATAGTTACTAATTCTCAAATGCAAGCAACACAAAAATACCTTACACAT
>KK121746.1:227823-277118 GCA_000611955.2 Stegodyphus mimosarum | reverse complement strand
AAAAAAAAAAAAAAAAAAAAAAAAAAAAGACACTTTAATCAGGTTTCGTACAAATGTCATGAACAGTGGCAGGTTCTGCTTTCATTAAGAAAGATACTTCATAATTTTGTCCATAGCAATTATCACGTAGGCCTGCTTTCGCTAATAAACGTTTTTCTAATATGTCATCACTAATATTAAATTTAAATTTAGTCCTCGTTTTCGCAACAACACTGCAAATCCTCTCGCACTCTGCATTACTATGGAGAACAGTCAAGATGGCCAACATAATTCTAGACAGTTCACTGTATTTTACAATTCCATCAGCACCTTTCAGTTTTCCAATTAAACTCCACTGAGTGTCAATTCTTACTTCATCCAAGTTTTCTAATTGTAAACTGCAAAATTGCGACTGCAATATATCAGTGGCAACATCAATATCATCATCTTTCATCACTAAATGAAGTAACACAGAAAATCTTTTCAAAAAGTACCTTATATCAGAAAAAGATGCATTTGCTAGAGCAGAAACATCAGCACCTTTAGCATGCAAAATCACTTCCATCGTTGACTGGAAATTTATGTAGTATATAATCACATACTTGACAGAAGTAACTTTTAACATGAAGATAAAACTTATTTTGTCTTCTGAAAGTTCTTCCACTACTTTTGTAGTTGCAGCTCCTATTACCAAATCTTCGTCTTTCTTCTGATTTTCTAGTTCACCATAAATCACATCATATATAGAATTATAAGACAAAACACAGACTGGTTTTAAACTTTGATAAAATGTCTTTAAACAAATCATAAATCATTGACTGCAATACATGAATTAATGGAATTCTTTGTAGAACTGTGTTAAGAACATTGAATAATGGCAAAATGAATTGTAAAAAAAAGCAAAAAGCTTTGTTAAGGTCCGAAGAAAAAAACATAAATATTTGTTCTTCACAAGATATACTTACAGTAATCGAAAAATGTTTCATGTGTTGAGCACTTTTTTTTATTTTGAGAGAAATTTGTATCAGCTTTAACGCTTATATTTTGCAGTATTGTTTTGAGAACTGCAAGTTGAATTGCTGAATGGTGCAGAAATTACTTTATTTTTCTCAAACCTATTTTTTAACAATGGAAGTAGTAACTACATCTCCATTTACTTTAGGTATTTTATAACTTTCAATAGAGCCTTTTATCTTAACTCTCGAAGCATTTACTTCTTTACAAAATGCAAGAAGTGGGTTCCATTGATCGAGGATTCTAGATAAGCATTTCTTTAAAGACAACCAGCATGTAAACGTTTCAAAATTTTTCTCATTTCAGTATTATGGAGCTATTGGAACTGTTTAAATTTTTCCTTCCTTTTAAACTCCTTTCAAGATAATAATAAATATCAACAATGTGTTCATCCACATTTATTGGCAAAGAAGCTGCCCTTTTTTCAGCTGCTAAATTTAAGAGGTGACAGGTGCACCTCATAATATGCAAATCTGAATTTTCCTTTCTTAAGATGCCTACAACACCAGTCTTCAAGCCTACCATTACTGATGCATTATCGGCACCAAGTGCTAAGAAATTATCCAGAATGACTGCATTTTTTTTAAAGTTTTTTAATAATTAGCTGTGCCATATTAAAGTCTGTCGAATGTCCTTCTAAAATGAGGACAGAAAGTAAACTGCACTCAATTTCTGAAGACTCTGGATTAAAAAAAGAAACAATTGGATACAGTTTTGAATCGGTATTATTGCTTCCATCCATAGATAGGCAGAATGGAGCTGTTTTAATGCAATCAATAACTGAAGATTTATTTTTCAAACCCATTTCTTTAACAACTGCACCTGCTTTGGTCCTTGCAGTTGAGTATTTCTTAGCGATTTCACTATTGGGAAATATTTTTCTAACTAAAGCTTGATGCATTCAGTGGCAGGTTGTGCTCTGGTAAAAAGGCAGAGAACAGACATTCTGCATTAATAACTTTTTGGCCCTTTGTTTCCGAAGAAAAATTTAATTTTTTGTTATGTGGCCTCGTGTTTTTGTGTACACACATGTTTGAGAACATCCGCCCTTCCACCATGCGAAATCGAAAAATCGCTGTGTACATACATGTTTGAGAACATCTGCCCTTCCACCATGCGAAATCGAAAAATCGCAACGACAGATAGTACACATCACAAATTTATTACATTTCTTTGAGGAAATAATGGATGGAAAGTCAACTGTGTACGATTTTTGAAATGTTCACGAGTATTTCACCTTTCTCACAGACATAACAAAAGATGATAATTTCTAAAACTATTTCCCAAAGCCACATGTACTCACACAACTTAGGACAAGATGAACGCAATAACTAAAGAACATCCAAATAACAGCCTTGAGCTTGCTTTGCGCTCATTGGCTACTATATGCTAGATGACACGCAGTGGAGCTCGATGCTCACTGGAGAATGACGTTTCTGGATACGTATGCTCTCACTCACAAAGCAGTTCTCATCTGATTCACAAGGTTTTGTTTTAGATATAACCTAGAAAAAATTCAATTGCTTTCAGACAGTTGCTTGTTTGTTCATATAACGAAGTAATAAGCAAAGTTCCATAAAAATCATGAGAAATTTTAAGAATAAGAAAAATTCGGGAGAAATATATTGCAAATCGGGTCGACGGGAGAGCGATCGAAAATCAGGAGAGTTGGCAACTCTGTGGGAGGGATGTGAAATTCTGGTGGCTTTTATCACAATGTTACAAGGGAATGGGTAGAAATATACATAACCTCTATTAGAAATGAAATAGAATACATGTACTGTAATTTATAGAAGAAACATTCAACATCGGCTGATTTTCACAACTAATGCAATCTTCCTATTCTGCACAAGTTCCACATAATGCATTGAACATATCAGTATGAAAAATTTTACATGCAGCCTTATTTCATCTTGACAATAAACAAAGAAGTTTTTCAATGTGATGATATCCTGGTAGAAAGTTTGCATTCGTCTGTGTCCCTAATAAACATCTAAGATATATTACCAGGATTGTATGTTTGATGTGATTGATTACAGAAACATTCCGTAAGCTGTACAATGTTCAGTTGGTCATCTAGAACTTCATTATTTAAAACTTTTGAAAAAGTTTCTAATATTTTATGCAATCACACCTCAAAAAATAGACACCGCAGTTAAGAGAATATTTGACCCAGATATCGCAATTCAGTACATCTCAATCTCATTCTTTCTCCGCTTAAATTGTAAAATTTACTCAAAATGATTAAATGAGAAATCTTAAATTTTAGAATTAATACTTTTGTTACAAATGCTAAAATGTTGAATGTTTTATTATAGCAGTACAAAAGGAATTGCTACATAAAAACAAGGCTTTACCTGTCTCTGTGAGTCATTGAAATAAGCAGGTACAGTTATTACAGCATTTTTCACTGGTGTTCCAAGATAGCCCTCTAATAAAAGAAAACAGCACATAAGTTTTTCTGCATACACAAACTGAGTGTATACATAGCACAATTGATGACAATATCATCGACTGCAGTTTTATTAGAACTAGTCCCACACTGCCAAAGCATTGTTATGGTACAGCAAAAAAGTTGTTTCACATACAAGTTAGAATGAGAGTGCTGGGGCAAAACCACAATTTTCAAAACACAAAATCACTGCTTGCACTCATTCACCTTATAATTTGGAGTTCAGAAATCTTTTTCGTGGTTAATGATACAGCTTTCACTCCATTCGTGTAAGATGCAAGGAAAAAGCTTTTTAAGACCATCTCTCTTCATTAGTCTTTGTTTTCCAACTTGCACATGAACTTCTGTTGAGCATATCATAAGACTTTGGCAATGTTAAATGAATTCCAATAAAAGTTCAGTTACCAATATTTTTATTTTACTCACATAACCTTTTTATTATTAGTATGCTCAGAATTTAAATGACAAAGGATAAAGACTACCTGCTTAAAACTTTTATTAACAATTTAAAAGACTATAAAGATTTTTCTTTAAGTATTAATTTATTGTTTATAATTCAGCTGATGAAATCTGTGATTTTTTGCATTATGCTAAGAAGCTATTTCAGCAATAAGAAACTCAGAGACGAAAAATATTCATCACAGCATAGCAGTGCTACTTTAGAGACAAACTGTGCCCTACTGTTTTCAATTAATATTATATTCAAGACTTTCCAGATAAAAGGCAGTTTTTTTATTCATACGTTAATGAAATGTTTAGTAAAACAAAGAGTTAAGAGGCACATGAATTGATTTAACAATTTAAATCTGCTTTGTCATTTAAAAAAGCACTCTTTAATGTTTTTATTAATCAGATATTTAAGGCAAATAACAAGTATGTATGTACACCAAAAATGAGCATTCTTTGTAGAAAAGATGTCAAGGTTTTGATTGACAGTTTAATATAGGAGGCTTTCAAGACATCTGGGAATAAAGTATTTCCCAAAGTTCTGCAACACTCCATTTCTAAAAAAATTAAAACTAGAACTTGCATATTATTCTAATTAACTGAAATGAAACTATCATATATAGCTAATACAAAGTTCGTACACATTTTTGTACTTAGGATTTTAATACTTTTAAGGAGCGTCAATGAAAAAAATAAGGACCTACCAGCAAGTGGGAATTAAATAAATTAAAGCAACTATCTATGGCCAAACTTTAATTTTGTAATACCATTTTAAGAATAAAACATCTATAAGTAAGATACATTATTACTAAACATAATGTAATATTTAACATAATTATAAAACAATTGAGAATAAAATCAACTTCATAAAATTTATCAAGTAACTACCACTAAATTTTAATATTTCCTGAAACTGAATTCTAATTTTTACTCATGATGACATATTTATGTCCCATATTTAAATATTGATTTTGCTTTCTTTTAAAACTACTGTTTGCGTTGATTACTTTTTATTTACTTTACAGTATAATGCGTAAAATTCTCAGATTAATGTAATTCATTATTTATTTCAGTACATCACAGAGAGCTGCTTAAATTCGATGTCAATAAACAAAAATATACTCACATTTATTTTAACGTATGCCAACTCACATTTATTTTAACGTATGTCATACCTCAATAAAAAAGTATAGTTAAAATAGTAATTCCACCGGTGTAGTCATTTATAGAAGAATAAAATGCCTAGATATCCCTTACTTTAAAAAAAGAGATGGTCAATAAAAATCAAGCTTTTTATTATCCCTCAGGTAGTTGTTAGTTATTAACCTTTTTATTATTATTGTTATGCTCAGAATAAATTTCAACAACATATTCAGAGACAAAAAATATTCATCATGACATAAAATTGTTATCTGAAGAGTAATGTACACTATTTGATAGGTTATTCAATGAACTAACGGACTGAATTTAAGGTTTTTTTTGGGGGGGGGGGAGCCAAAGAGCTAAAACACATATTTTAATTATTCACACTATAATACAGAGGTTGTTTACACATGTTTAGAACAATTTCAGGGATGTTTAATTAATGTTTAAAATGTAAAGAGTATTTTTTCAAATGTTTGATCTGAAAGCCCTTTTTCCGGGGGGGATATACGTTTGCATCCTGCTTTCCAAAATAGAAAGTCTTTTCCGTAAAATTTCCAGGGGTACTGATTTGCATTCCTTTCCCACTACTTTCCAGAGTCCATCAAATGTGGTGGATTGCACTTAGCTCTTTTCAAGAGACCAAAGGCACAATGTCCATAGGTGAAATGTCAAGGCACATCTCAGGAATACATAGAAAAGGCATATATTCAATACCTCTATAGTCTTTATTTTTTCAAGAAATGCAGTGGTAGTTTTAGAAGTATGACTTGCTTTGTCTCAATGAAGTTTCACACTATGAATCAATGCTATTAAAAACATGTAATTTCTGTAAATATCAGATGTAAAACTTTCTCCTGATACATATTTGCCAATCTACGACACCCAAAATCAGGAGACTATGAAATCAGAAGAATTTTTAGATGGTAAAAATATGTAAAAAGAAAATATATTTTAATAACGAATTAAATTTAAACGGTAACTAATTAATATCTGAAAGTTCAGTTAATATTTCTTAAATGCAAATAACAGAAAAATACTTACATGTGAAAAAAAGCAGTTTCATTACTTGTGCCTTCTATAGAATAATCAGTTTCCTTGATCATTTAATACTTTAACCAGATCACTAACCATTGATTGCAAAATATGAATTAATGGAATCCTGCACTGTGAAATTGTGTTAAGAACATCGTATGATGGCAAAATGAAGTGCACAAAAAAGCAAAACGTCCAAACACAAAATCATAAATATTCTTTCTTCACAAGATAAACTTACAATAATTAAAAAATGTATCCCTTGTCAAGGATTTTTTTGGGGGGAAGGGAGAGCTTTACGCTTATATTTTGTGGACATGTGTTTCGGATTCTCATACACAAAGGAGAAACGTGCCACATCTCAGTGATGATATGACTTTGGTTTACTTTATACGCATATAGATAAAAACAAAGCACCTTTCAGATGTCAAAAATCACTTTTTAGGGGCAAATAACGAAGTATTATGCCAACCTATATAAAAAAAAGAGAAATTTTAAGAATAGAAGAAAGTCACAAGTATGGTCAGAAATTGAAAATCTCCCACATTACGGATTTTGTATTTAGTTAGCTATTATTTGGTAGAATTGTAATTAAAATTGTTTTATTTTCCCATGCAATGCAATGTGTGGTGAATTTTAAGAGAAAGTCACGCTGGAAAAGTAAAAATACAAGAGCGCATGCATTTAGCATTTAATAAATAGATATCTCATAAATGTACTCTTCTGCTTTCCAGAAACCTCGAGAAAATAAAAGTTAGCAGAATGTTCTCATGCATGATTAAAAAGCCACAGAAAAACATCTCAGTTCAGTTTTTCAAGTGAACTGTTGTTGTTTACTTCGCTGCTGTAATTTTGAGATCAGATTTGCTCTGTGCTCTGAATTGTGTTCTATTTAACATTTTAGTAGTTTAAAATAAAACTACTATGTAATATCGCGATATTGTAAGAATATCTGTTGTGAAAACTTACAGCATTTTGTTTTATTTCTTGTGATAAGAATAAATCTTATTAACTTTTCATCAGACATGTGCATTCAATCTATTACGAACCCGTACACACACAACAGTATGTTGAGTTAATTTTAACATTTTCTTCCATTCTTATTTTTAATTTCTGACCAAGAGAATCCTGCAACAAACAGTCAGTGAACATTGTTTCTTAGCTTTATTAAGTTGTAAATCTTAGTTCATAATTTTATTTATTGTTACTGCACATGTATTTAAAGACTTTGCAACTCATTACTAAAATTGGCGATTTCCTCATATTAACGATAATTTAATTTTAGAAACATTAGAAAGAATATGTACCTTTTCCCGTTATTTGTTTGGAGCCTTCTTTCTATGTAGAAGTAGTAGCTGATAGTTTTTCCTTCTCCTGTTAAACAATATTGCTTATTTTGCACTTTGAAATTTTATATATGAATTTCACATTTTTGAATTATGAAATAAAATATATCTCTTCAGAGATACGTCTGTGTAAAAACATATCCTTCAATGTACTTTGTTTACAAGTGGCATTTTGATAGAAGAATAAATTTAAGTAACAAACAGTATTTCTCATTTCAAATAAACTGTTGCCAAAAATTTTTATTCCAAAACATTTCTTAAATTGTTTTTTAAATTAAATTATCAAAATCTTCTTAAAAATGTGTAAACACCCTCTCTACATTCTCCGAGTGATTTTTCAATGTTATAAAAAATGATGCAAATATCTTCGGGAATGTCTTCATACTTGCATTCTAGAATGCTGCAGAAAAGTTTTCTTCCGGAATATTAAAATTTTATAAGAATTCAAACATTTTTAAGAACTATAAAAGAGTGCAAAAATTTAGAGGCGATCAAAAAGAGTATAAAAGGGAAAATATAAAAACTAATAAATGGGGAAAGTATGTGCAGAAAATGCAACAGAAGAAAAGTTAAAAGTAAATTTAAAACATGCCTTATTTTTTTGCAGTTCCTAACAACAAAGCAAAGAAGGATACACATTTTTGAGATATGAAAACAAAGGGATAAAGAAATTAAGTCTATGCTTTTTTCCCACCTGAATTTGTTCAAAGACAACTTAAGTGAAGAATGGCTTATATCCATTTTCATTTCCACACATAAATAAGTTTTAAAAATGGCTTGACAGTTGTACAAAATATTCTTTTATACATATAATAATAGAAATAGCTTTTCCTATTTCCTGCTCAGACTGTATTTCAACATTAAGATATTCAGAGACGAAAAATATTCATCACAGCAGAAAAATGCTATTTCTAGAACAACAAACTTGGCCTTAAAATTATATTCAAATTACCAGATCAATTTTAGGGGAGAAAATTCCTTAGAAACACACACATCCTATTTTGAGCATATTTCTACTCATTCACACTGTAACAGACATGCAATTCTTTGTATAGGTATACAAAATAAATTTTTTCAAAGTGTTAGCCATAAAAGGATAGAAAAGATCAAGTAAAATTTAAAGAAAGACTAAAATTATCAACACACTTTCTATTGAATTAAATAACTTTGCATGTCCACAATGTTAAGTAAAACCACCTTTTGCCCTCAAAACCACCACCAACCAGCAAGGCACTGACTTGACAAGGTGCTTATAGGCATTTTGAGATACCTGCTACCACGCACTGACCAAACTGGCCCTGAAATTCCCACACATTGCAAGGCGGTAGTAGTGTGGCAGCTTGAATTCGGTTTTGCAAGTGGAATCACAAATGTTCGACTGGATTCACATCAGGTAAAATCGAAGGCAAAGAGATGACTTGAAATTCACCAGAATGTTCCTAATTTTTATAACATGGTGCATTATCTTGTTAGTAAACACAATCACTCGCTGGGAATAATATTGCCATGATCCTGGTCTGCAATGATGTTCACATAGTGCAGAGGTGTCAAGGACTGTTCTATGGGAATGAATGGGTACCTAATGTGCCCCATGGAAACATCACCCACACCATACTACTGCTTTGTACCTGGCCAACTGTGCACCCAAGTGCTAGTGTTCCCGTTAGAAATCAGTATACCTGCACTTGCCTACCAATGTGACTGACTAGAAAATGTGATTCATCAGACCAGATGACTTTCTTCCATTGTTCTACAGTTCAATGCTCATTTCCTCAGCCCTCTGCAGATGCTATTGACCATGACATGCTGTCAACACAGGCTAGGGATCTGGGCACCACAGCTGCACAGACCCATACACAGCAGTGTACACTGCACTTTGTTGAGACTGTTATAGCACCTGATGATTTAACCATTATAGCCCTTAAGTTATGATGAACAATGCATAATAGTATTCGTTGCTTTCTGGAATCAATGGCTATGGCTGACATACTACTGCGTGGGGACTTGTTTTACTAACCATACCCAACCTTCGGTTATGTACTCACAACAGATTCATATGGACAGCCAACTAAATGTGGCATTTCTGAAATCAATGTTCTCAGGCATCAATCCATAGTGATTTGACATCTATCAAAATCTAATAAATCAGCTGCATTTCCAATTATGTCGCTAGATATTCTACATGTGGGAAAACAGTACATGGGTGCTTTATATACTCCAGCACCAGCCACACATGTGCCATAGTTTTGTTTCTGGATGAGTTCACTGCTCCAAGTGAGGGGTGGTGATAACGTAATGGCTCATTACTGATCTCACTATACATTTATCAGAAGAAAGCTTAAAAATATATACTTATAAAAAAGGTCCATGGTCAACAATTAAAATAATCTTAACTTTGCTATGGGCCACAAGAAATAAAACTCATGTGCCACCGGTGATTTAAATGACAAAGGATGAGGACTACCTGCTTAAAACTTCCAATAACAATTTAAAAGATAAGGATTTTTTCCTTAATTATGTATCAATTTCTAACAGCATTAATTTATTGTTTATAATTTAGTTGACGAAAACCGTGGTTTTTTTGCATTATGCTCAGAAACTATTTCAGCAATAAGAAACTCAGAGACGAAAAATATTCATCACAGCATAGGAGTGCTATTTCAGAGATCAACTATACCACATGCTTTTCAATTAATATAATATTCAACAAATTGTAATACAGATTTTTCTGTTAGAGAAACTATATGGAAACATATATTAAAGACTTCCCTGATAAAAGGAAATTTTCTTATTCATATTTTAATGAAATGTTTAATAAAACAAAGAATTAATAAGCACATGAATTGATTTAGCAACTTAAATCTGTCATTTAGAAAAGCACTCTTTAATGTTTTTATTAATCAGATATTTAAAGTAAATAACAAGTATGTTTGTATACCAAAAATGAGCATTCTTATAGAAAAGATGTCCATGATTTGACTAACAGTTTAATATAGGAGGCTTTCAAGACATTTGGGAATAAATTATTTCCCAAAGTTCTGCAACACTCCATTTAAAAAAAAATTAAACTAGAACTTGCATATTACTCTAATTACCTGAAGTGAAACTATCATATATAGCTAATACAAAGCTCGTACACATATTTGTACATATAATTTTAATACTTTTTAGAAGTGTCAAGAAAAAAATAAGGACCTACCAGCAAACGGGAATTAAATAAATGAAAGCAACTATCTATGGCCAAACTTTAATTTTGTAATACCATTCTAAGAATAAAACATCTACAATAAGGGCATATTATTACTAAACATAATGTAATATTTTAATTATAAAACAAATGAGAATAAAATGAGCTTCGTAAAATTTATTAAGTAATTATCACTAAATCATAAAATTTCCTGAAACATTTATATTTTACACTAGTAAAACCCCACATTTTCTTAACATTTGTGACTTGTTACTCTGTTTTCACTGGACTTTGAATACTGGATTCTAATTTTTAGTCATGATGGCGTATTTATGTACTATAATTATTGATTTTGCTTTATGTTTTATTTGTACCAATTTGTAACTTTCAGCACTACTTTCAATCTGAAATGCTACTCAACCAGCCTTGATGTTGACAGCTGCACTAGTCACCAAGTGGTCATGCTCCTCTGCCACCCTCCATTCTGTCCTTTTGGACCTATTGTTCGGTGATCATTTTACTTGAGGCACCATTTTAAGGCACCAGAAGCAAAGATGTGTTGAGTCCCACATATTTGAAAGAAGGTTAGTGACATTTTATTTATTTAAATTTTACTAACAGCTTCATATTGCTTCATTCTTTTACACCTCAATTTGTCATACACTAAGTTTAGAAGCTTCTACAGATATTATGTCAAGTGGCATAGGTTAAAGAGAGAAGTAAAATCATAATCAGCATGATATGGAACACAAGCTTAGCTTTTCTGCTTCTCTACTTGCCTACAGAGAGAGATGCTGATCAGAACAAATGTGAATGCCTGATATTGGCACACTTGGTAAGTGTTGAAAGTTGGTTATGCTTTGTCTGTCTCACCATTAAGAGTTGTAACCCACTTAATATACTCTAAAGGTCCAATAAGCTGAATAACCAGAGACGATAAATTTTTTTGGCATCAAGTCCCAATAGCTGTAAGGCGTAAATAAGTTTTTCTGTGTTGTATCTTGCATCCACATATGTATGCATGTATTTACAAATGTATGTGCTCATGTATATATGTAAACACAAATGTATGTGTGTATATACATATACACATACCTACATACACACACACATGCATACATTCATATATATCTGAATCTGGTCCCGATAACAGTACCATAACTTGGCTTAACACACAGAGATAACTTCTAAAGGTGAGCAGTTAGTTATAAATAATTGAATTTGGTAGTTATATACCCTTAGACATTATGGATTTGCATGGTTATTATTTAACTTTTTTCATTAAAAAAGCACTACTAAAAACAAAATCTAAGAACATTACACAGTTTAAAATAACAGATAATTACATATATAATTTATGACTGATTCTAAAACTATTTTAGTGTAATTATACATTAAAAGCTCAAATATGTGTATGTTTTGTAGCAACAATACACAACAAAATATTTATGCGTCTTTTTTATTTTAAAAGTTTCTACATATTTTAGCATCTTTTCTAAGCTTACATGCTTTCAATAAGAATATAAATGTTCCCATCAGTCTCTACTTCATTTCTAAATTTATTAATGTTTCAACACTATGAAGAACAATTTCCTTTCAATGTGATGAATTTCTTCCTCAATAGGTTAAAATTTTTTTGTTATTCTAAAAAACTATATTTAGAATGTATAGATGAAATTGCTAATTTCTTTAATGATATGAGTAATAAGAATAACTATGAAATGACATTTGGTCAGAACTGGTACCAGAGCCCATGAAGGAGTTTTGAGCAACAAAACTTATAGATGGCAAAAATTTTAGAATTTTTAAGCCAAAGGGCAGCAGAATTTAGGATCCACAGAGATTACAGCAGGTAGCAAAATATACCTAATGCCAGCATTGTGTATGATGTTCCGAAACATACAAGATGAATTTGTCATTTTTAAATTTTTTTTCAAAAAAAATTCCTTTCTACAGGTATCCATATGACATGATTAGAAACATTTTTACAATTTTCAATACTTTTGACTTTAAAGAAAAGACTATAAAATAAGGAAAGCTAAACATGTTAAGGGAGAGACTTCTAGAATCGTAAGCAGCAAATTCAAATAACTTTGTTTTCACCGTTTTTCCACAAAATGAGAAATTTGTCATAAACTTGCTGTAAAAACATTCATTATGTGTTAATACAGCATGAAAATATTTTTCATTTTGTTAAAATTTCTGAAAATGTAGATCTATAGGTATCACTTTCAAATCTTTCAGAGGTGTAAGTTCTAAAATATGGAAGAAAAATTATCCCTGCCAACTCTGTTACAGTAAAAAGCCAAAAGATTTTTTGAGAGAAAAAAAGTGTAAAGTGGATTTTATAGAGAAAATGATACACATCTGAATATTCTGAAATAATTACACAGGAGAAAACCTATATCATAGAAAAATATATAAAAAAGAAAAATGAAATGAATTTTAAAATTAATGTTGGACCAAAAAAGTGATTCCGCTTAGTGTTAGAAACTTTGCTTCTTAGCATTTATTAACTCGTATATTTTTTAAAATAAACACACTCCCAATCACCAAAACAGAAAGCAATTTGACTTTGCTATATGACATGGGAAATGAGAAATGTTTTATATTAATGTTATTTTTTAATATAATTTTGACATATGATAAATTTAATAAACTTCATCAATCTTTATTGCATTTGTAAAAAAAAAATTGTTGAGAGATTTAAAAATCTCTGAATAAAAAATTCTACATATAAATCACCAAAATATTGATAAGTTAAACTGCATGGTAAAACAAAAAATTCATATTCCAAAAAGGGGAAAATTTTTTTTGTGTGTTATGTACATGTTTTAATTGAGGTAAGATCTCTTGTCCAGTAACTCAAGTACTGCACTATTTATATTAGAAGTAGGAACGAATTCAAATGGAAACCCATCAACTACGTACTCGTTAATGAACTACCAAACAATCTTCCAAAATGCAAATTACTACTCAAAATGGCAGTTGTAAAAACAATAAAAGAAAAAAGAAAGAAAAAACACATCAGAATAAAAATAACAACCTTTTGACAATTCTGGCTTAAATGAAAGACTTTTAAGGACCAAAAATTGTTTCCAAAAAAAACCTAAGGACATTTACAGGCTGCACGAGCCATGCAGTAACATTAACACTTATATTAAAGTTTTACTAAAAACCCAGCCTTCAATATCACCTCTCTTCTCTTTTTATGCCTGCATGTGAACATGCAAGCAAAAATACTACACAAACTACTTCTGCAAATTTTAAGCAACAGAAGTTACATTTGCATATCAAAATTAGTACGTAAAAAATAATTTTAAATATCCTATTACTATTTTGACTCCTGAGAATTAATTCTCTGAGGAGAGATCAAATTTTTAAGAATGACACCATTCAAATAAATAAAAATATACTCTCTAGTTTCTTCTGTATCAAAATTTTCACTAACAACATAAGAAAATTATACTTTAAAATACAGTAATTATTTT
Organism: Stegodyphus mimosarum; assembly: GCA_000611955.2. NCBI lineage: Eukaryota > Metazoa > Arthropoda > Arachnida > Araneae > Eresidae > Stegodyphus > Stegodyphus mimosarum. The sequence goes on along the minus strand of KK121746.1, from coordinate 263,024 downwards.
TATACATGATAAACAGAATATAAAGTATTTTACAACATATATTTTCCCAGTCATTTAGTGCCAAAAATTAATAAATCAGATGACACACTAAAAAAAGCAAGCTAGCTAAATATAAATATACCTCTTCATGTGAAGCAATCACATTTTTATGAGCTTCACTTATTAAGACTAACGTCAAGTAATTAGTTTACTAGTTTCAAATTGCTTCCTACATAGCTACAGTCTGCATTTCACCTTTTCTTCTCTCCAATTAAGGTACTTTGGTCACAGCTTACTATGTAGAATAGTTCAGATTACTTTCAGCCATAAACAATTCTTGAAGGAAATATGGAATAGTGCATAAAATCATTCTACTAATAAAACGATGGCACAGCCATTAAAAAAATCAGATATGGCCAGCACGTAACTTCCCACAAATTCCATGTTTTGAAATAGCAATGAGTAAATAATAAGTAAAGTACTACTTCCGGTTGATTGATTGTACAGAAAATTTAATTTCTTGTTCCAATAAATAGAATGATTTGTAGTATAAGATTTGTATATTTTATTAGGAAAAATTAACTGTGTAACATATGTAAAAACCATTTTTCTAAATTTATACCAACATAATCAAATGTTTGCATATTAACTTTTTTATATTAAAATTGTATTTTATTGGACAGTTTAATAACATATTATTTGTTTTTAATTTAAAAACAAGTGTTTATAGTATGTTTGAAATAAATACTTTATAATGAATACCATAATTTAACTTTCTTCCATGTTATTTCTGATATTAACAAATCTAAATTCATTCTGATCTGCATATATACATCTGCAATATTTAGGCATCAGATACACAGTGCTAGTTTAAATGAAACAGTATGTTATGGTTTATATATATATAATATGCAACAATGTGTTATGTTGATTTTGCAGAACTGTTACAGATTGTTTATCACTAAGGAAGAAATTCTCTCTCTCTCTCTCTCTCACACACACACACACACACAGATGGACAGACATCAATGTAAAAATATAACACAAGTAATGCTGTGGAGACCCTAATTCGTTTTCATTCACTGAAAACTCATTATCGAATTTCTGAACTTATAACATTATCTCCCTTACCTATGTGCATAGGTCACCTGGAGGTGTCTTTTCTATACTAATATTAGTAACATTTAAAAACCAAAATTAAATATTAGAGTACAGAATATTTATTGTTGTTAATCTAACTTGTCCAAGAATCTGGCAAAAAATGTATGAAAAGCAAAAATTTAGATTTTATGTAAAAATGTAAATAATTCAGCTTAACAATTTAATGTAGGAGGCTTTCAAGACATTTGGGAAACAATACTTCCCAAAGTTCTGCAGCACTCCATTCAAAATATAAGTAAAAACCACATTATATCATTACACAGCTTATTAATAGACAGTTTCTGAATCCTAGCAACCAATGCACTCCCACTTAGTGGACTTTACCTAATAACAGACAAAAGGCTTGGTCTACAAGACTGCACTAACAGAATTTTGCTGCACAATATAAACACTCCAGACAAAGTATTATAAAATCAGCATTTACTGAGAGCCATTTTAAGTGCAAATTTTTTAAATGTATGGCATATATGTAAACAGAAAAGTGAAAGTTACATAGAGAAAAGATTGAATGAATGACAAAACCTATATATCAGTATGCACTGTCCATTCATAAAATTGGAAATGGGCCAAAAATGAGACATCACTAACTGGGAAAAAGAGTGGTTGCAAACACAGGTACAAAGTTAAAGAGATTGTGGCATTCTTGGCTGTGTAAATGTCTACTGTATGTATTATATAAGCAATGATACTTGCCCCATAAGGGTTTAAATAAATAAGCCAACAAATAGGGAAACCATACGATTATATCATATGCATCTGGCAAAATTCTCAAGGTAACAAAATATTAAAGTATTTCCATGAAGAATTAGGCAGAACATCATCACTGCACAGATTCACTATTCTTGTAAACTTAAAACTACTTGTTGTTTTTAATGACAGATGTAGCTTTCTAAAAACCATGTAGCCCTCTACGAATGTAAATCAAGATTTATTTTAGCGTAAATATCATTAGTTTTGCTAAATATTAACTGAAAGAGAATTTACATTGTGAAAAACTAGAATTTTCAAAATATAATTACCAGCAGTTTCTTTCATTTTCATTAAAATAAATGCTCCTATTTGACTAGGTGAATACATTTTGCCTTGAGCCTCAAGCCAAGCATCCCCATTAGATGCTTTAACTATTTTAAAAGCTGCTGTCTTCCTGCAAAAAGAAAGATATGATTAGTTTAAGTTTAAAAATTCAATTTCAAAATACAGTCAAGCCCCATTCACTCAAATCAACAGAAGTCACTCATTTTTACAGATATCATTTTGAGTAGTAATGTTACTTTTGAAATGTTTAAAATGCACAACACTGTATTTTTCCTTAGACTCCAACCTATGGCAAAACTTGTCAGCAGTCAATGTGCAAACGACATTTCTGCAACTTTGAAAATGTATAAGACATTTTTTAACAAACCCATAAATGTAATTTTTTTATTTTTTACTTAATATCTAGAAATACTGGATTTTAATGAAAGTTTCCCATCACAGCAAATATCGTCTGCACAAACAGTTCCCACTGGCGTGTTTAATCATATTTTGTCAAATAATTGTTCGTATTTGAAAGAAAGAGACTTGCTTTAGAACACCGTGTTGTGAAATTTGTAAAAACAATATCGTTATCATTAAGGTGCCTGAAATGAAACTATCACGCTACCAGATTAGAATCATCATTTACTTCTAGTTCTGTTGCAAAAAGCCAGCTACAGAATGTCATCAAATCATGTGTACAATTTTAGGTACTAACGTTGTATCATATGACACTGTGAAGGCTCGGCACCGAAATTTCAAAAACAAGGACTATGACATTCAAGAAGCAAAGTACTCTAGCCAGCCTACTGATGTTGATGAGGGCCACCTGTGAGATATTGTAGAAGATCAGTACGTAACCACTCGAGAGCTTGTTAAGATGTTAGTGTCATGTTCATTAGTTACACTGCATCAACTTGACGTACAAGTTCAATCGCTGGGTGCCACATGAGCTGACTCACACAGATATGGACAGACGTGTTTGGGTCTGCACTAATCTGCTCGAATATCAATGTAAGGACAATCTGAACTGGATCAACAATAGTGATGAAAAGTGGTTTTACTCCACCAGCACAGGCCGAAAAGGGGATTGGCCTGCACCCGGTGAGCCTGTCGGCAGCATAGGGAAATTCCAAAAATACTATCAAAACACAGTAATTGGAGTCTGCTTATGTATTCATCTGCAAACTTTAATTGGTGTCAAAGTAACATTCTTGCCAATATAGCTAAAGAGCCTTGAGCTGGCATTCTGGATGCTGTTTATATTAGCAACAACTTCCAAAGGCAGTTGTTCCACATTTTTTAAGAATTGATTCTGATGCATTTATCAAAATCCGATATTCACTCCTTATACAAACTTCAAATAAATATAACAATTGTTATATATATATATGTAGTCTGTCTTCAAATTGATTTCCTATTCCACTTCTTAAAAGTCTGCACTTCAACAACATACTTTTAGTCATGAATAATTTCACTGTACGGGAATTAACTGAGACTGATATATCTTAACAAATAACTTGGTCAAAGATCATGAAATTCCTTAATTGAGAAGCAAAGCACATCTACATCACATTTCAGGATTTAAGGTTTATTCAATTCCTATGTATTAAAACTGCTGTTGCAGATCAAAACCAAAAACGTGCATCATGAGGCATTTATGTCCTCTACAGGCAATTAAAAGTAGATTTTCAAACAAAATTTATTGCACACTGGGCCTGGCTGAACAGATGTTCAGGACCATTAGGATTATCAATTACAAATAAAAACCTTCATTTCCAAGAATTATTAGGTGTTCCAATACAAATTCAGGTATGTGTAACAAAAAAAAAGCCACGTAATTTAAGTATGTAAGGCGAGCTTTCATTTATATCAAGGATTATTATATTAGCATTTATGTTCAGATTCAATCAAGAATTTCTGTAATTTATGATAATATTAAATAATATGTAGTCTTAAAACTGTATTCAATCAGGAATATTCTACTATATAACATTAATATTTTTAGCACAACTTTATTCCACAACTGTGAATTAGGCCATCTTTACCAGTCAAAGCTTTCAGAACCTTCCCCAATCTCTACATGTTACAGGGTAAGTATTTATCACAACACTGTTTAAGTTCTGTTTTGCATGATGATAGTTTACACAATTCAGATTTCAGATTCAGCAAAATCTTTTTTTAAAAGATTTTCCAGAAGTTATTTAACATCTTTTCATGACATACATGCATTTTAAGAGAATTTCTTTAGTGCTTCACATGTTATCAGTGTATTTGATAAAATAAAAATCTGCAGGTTTTTACCCTAGCAGGAAACGACTGAACTTGTAGCTCACTGTCTTAGATGAAGGTCAAAGTTTTATCCTTGCTTCAGCTTCAGTCAGTACAGTTTCCAATTCTTTGGTTAGAAGTGATGTTCGACCAAGAACTTGTCTTAATACTGATTTGATGGATCACACAAGTCTTTCATAAAATCCACCCCACCAAACTCCTCTTTCGAGGATATACCTTAACTGAATGCCATTTGTGGCTTAATACACTAGGTTATCATAAATTAACAAAAAATCACAAAAATCATGATTACTGAAAAAATTACATGTAGAATTTTATGAAACTTACCCACACTGTACAACACATAGTAAGGTATCAAATAACAAAAAGAAATTATCAGATAATTATGGTAGTATAGAAATTAGCACATGTACAAAATGAACAAATCGAAGGTGTCAGTTTGCTATAGGAAAAGTACCTCAATATGGAATATGATCACCTCTAGAAGCAATACAGCGATGTGTGATGCTTTCAATTATGCAGTCTATCAGTTTCATAGGAAGCGAGAGCCATTGCTCTTGCAAAGTAGTTGCAAGCAAGGCAAAGATCTGTGGGGGCGGATTGAGAGCAGCTAGACGTTTCTCTAAAGCATCCCAAATGTGCCCGGTAGGATTGAAGTCCGGGGATCGAGCTGGCCACTCCATGCACATAATTGCTTCCTGTTGAAGATAATCATCTATGATGCAAGCCCTGTGTGGTCTTGCATTGATGTCCTGTAACAGGAAAGCATCATCTATTGCTCCGGCATATGGGCACACATAAGCATCAACGATGTCATCTGTATAAACCTAAGCATTCACAGTTCCCCTTGGAAAGACATGGAGATCTGTGCGTCCACCCAAAGAGATGCCATCCCAAACACAGACACTACTTCTTCCGTACAGATCTCTTTCACGGATGTTTGACAGATGATAACAGGTTCCAGGTTCTCTACATATCAAATAACACCTACTATTGCTTTCTAGACTAAACCTGGACTCACCCGTAAAGAGAACAGCCCTCTATTGAACAGGCGTCAGTGGACATGTTGTCGTGCCCACTGCAAACGGTCCGTCCTATGGCATGCCGCTCACGTCACGCAAATGGCTGGTTGTCTCGCATACAGACCACCTTCGTGACACCAACCTTCCAGTGGCTGCAGCAAGGGAGGATCTAATAAGAAGAGTCGGAGTAGCGATTCTATTCCTGCATGCAGATAATGTCAAATATTGGTCATCGGTGCTCATCGTAGCAGTTGGCCGTCCTTGGCTGAACCTCCTAGATGTCGAATCTGGTTTGAAATTGCCTCCAAAGTCTATGAACCACAGAAGGACTTGCATTTAGCCATCTGGCCACTTCTGTTTGACTTTGTCTTGCCTCTAGTCTCCAAATGGCTCTCCATCATAGTTCTGCATGCAAATGATGCCTGGAGGTTATTGTTATGAATTGGCTATCTAAGATTTCTGATGTCACTATCACAGTGAAATATGTGGGCTTGCTCTCAAACAAGGACTTTTATGCTCCTCGCAGATGATGTTAAGTGCAGCGCCACTAATTTGCATATTGCAGTTTTACTCAACTATTTACTTGGCAACATATTCAAATTTTACAGGGTTTGGCTTATTTTTGAGGAAGTTATCAATATTTTTATGATTTTTCCTTAATATATGATAACCAGTGATATTCTTTATGCCATGATAGCTTAATACCTGTCACATCTTTCTGAACTCTGCATCACCAGCCTTGAATGCAAGAATATTATCCGAGTATATAAGAAAGCAGAACCTTCTTGATAAAAATCAATAAAAGGGAAGTAAGAAAAATTTAGTTGTGAGGACCTTTCATTAGTTCAAGATAAATAAATACATCTCGTTACAGTACAGGTGAATAACATAATATAATACTTCATGCATTTATTTAAAACAAAAAGTGGACCAGAATGATCGAGTCCTGTAACAGAGATCTCTTTTTCAGGGTTGCCACTCAAGCAGGAGAATGAAATTCCCCGACTTTTCCAGGCGTTTTTCAGGAAATTTCCAGGCTACCCACTTAGTGCACATTGACTGTGCTGAGGGTAAACTAATTACGGTACCACTTGAAAACACAAAAATTTGTCAATTACATGTCTATATAAAAAATCCCCAAAGCATTATTTTTATAACGGTAATAGAAATTGTTTTCTCCACTGAGGATTGAGATTAGAATCTGCCCAATCGGGATTTTAAAATGCCTTTTTTGCATACATTTTGCAGGTACAGGAAAAAATAAATCTATTTAACGATATTTTTAATAAATTCAAGTATTTTATATCTATTTAGCAACATACATAAGTAAAAAATATGTGTACTAAATTTTGTGATAGTATGTCATATTACTGCTAGAATTAGTTTTACAAGTATGCCAGAAAAAATTGCCTGAAATTGACAGTATTATTAACTAATCATAAATAAATTTAGTGAAAAGAAGGCACACTAAATATTACTTAAGATTACAAACTGAATTACAATAATCAATGGTATTTTTGCAAATATAGATTTATTAAATGGTTAGCTTACATGACTGATTATTACTTCTTTTATTTTATTTGAAGATGACAAATAACAATTTAAGAAAGAAGAAAATGTCTAAACGATTTTATTTTATACAATAGGGGAAATTTACTTTCATTCAACATGCACTGTACATGCGAATCTCTGGATTCTAGAGGAAAGGAAACCAAAAGGAAATGAAACCAAAGATACTGGAAACTTACCTTTCTAAGACATTGGCACTGCAAAAACTGGTTCTATGCCAGCCGTCTGAATGAGCTCATGTGATACATAATTCGTCTATAAAGAGATCGCTTCCGACGTTGGCGAGAAAATCCCTTTTTTAGGGGATTGCAGTATGAAATTTCCTGACTTTTCCAAATTTTGACTGAAATATTTAAATTCCCTGACGTTTTTTGGCCATTTTTCAAATTCCCCGACTTCTCCCGGTAGCATGGCAACCCTGCGTTTTTTCAACTCTGGATTATGGTAATGGTGCTATGGGCCTGATGCATCAGTTAGGAGTTAAAATGCTGATACAGAACAGTTTTTTTATAACCATTTCACATTTTGTCTAAATCTAACCTTGGCAGTATCAGCTTTTATTTTATTGGTGAAATTCTTGATTTTGCCATCTTCCTGTCCTCAAATAATCTATGCAACTGTACCGTGTGCTTTAATAGATGCATTACAGAATAAATACAATTCTACACCTTTATTCTGACTCATTTCACTAGTGAAATATTTGTGAGAAATTCTAGATTTCTTTAACTTTTCAATTTCACTGCATCACTTGGACAACTGCTTACATTCAGCTAGAACGTCATCACTGAATTTTAAGCCCAACTGCCAAAAGGTCTGCATTATCAATTTTGCATGGAATACAAATAACAGAAAACCTACTGGATTGAAAATAGTAGCAGTTCTATTTAATATATTTCTTTTTATGATGATTCAAGCACTATTTAATGTTTTGCACAAATATACATTCAAGGAAATACAATTTGAACAAATATACATTCAAGGAAATTACATCACTATTAGTATACTAATTAAGTTCCAATACTTTTAAGGGGTTTATTCATTTTCTGACTTCACTGTCAACCCAAAGTTTTTTTAAGTTCTTTTGGCTTTGTACTAAACTGATGCAAATTCATTCTGGCATCTTTAAGCGGAAAAATGTGGCATATAAAAAATACATTTTATTACTGTCACGACTTACTGTCAATTTCTTATCGATCAATTATTTCATTTTTAATTTCTAATTTATTTTGCTATCATAATTTTCTCTAAGCTATTCATTATTCTGTAGTTTATTAACTAAAAGCATTAGACATTGCTTGGTATTTTCTAAATTACCCAAATTTTCACGATTTGAACGAACGAGCATACCTACCACATTACGAATGAGCATACCTACCACAGTTGATATGGAATCTGTTCTCATATTTCTCAGTGACTGATTTATCTCGATTTTCTTTTTTCCCAAACTCATGTGGCCTGAAGTCCAAACCGTTCACAGTCATTAATTGAGTTATCTTCCATCACGCAAAGAGAAGCACCGAATGTAAACACAGAGGCACAAGATCGGGCACATTCAAATCTAACCAAAGACCAAATATAGAGAAAACTGTAATAATTCTTCCTTATCCTTTTTTTTTTCTTTTTTTTTTGTTTATTTGCATTTCCCAACATGAATTAAATCCTAGAAATATTTTTATTTCAGCCAACTTACCACTATCGGCTAATTATAAATTTTCGGATTGTAACATTTTCAAAACATTTTCCAGACGGATTTTTACCACTGCTACAGAAAAAGTGTTTATAACAAAAGTTTCATACTATGATTGAATCATTAGGGCAATGAACACTTTTAAAGGTAAATTGATTAACAACATACTCCATTAGCCTAACCTGAATATACCCAAAAGGATAAATTTCAAAAAAGATTTAAATAATAAATCCAAACTTACTGGTCTTTCTGGACTTCTGGATCCTCAAACTTTCGACCAATCAAACGTTTTGTAGCTGAAAGTGTGTTTGCAGCATTTGTAACAGCTTGTCTTTTAGCAGGCATTCCCACTAGCCTTTCACCATCGCTTGTAAATGCAACAACCGATGGTGTAGTCCTAGAACCTTCAGCATTTTCAATAACTTTAGGGGTTTTACCTTCCATAACAGCAACACAAGAATTTGTTGTTCCCAGATCAATGCCAATTACTGATCCTTTAACAGCATCAGATCTAAAAACATTAAAACTCTTATGTAAAAAAAGTACAGCAATGGTAATTATAACCTACATATAAATTATAGCTTATACACAATATCTGATAAACACACATAAATGACACATGGCACATAAATATCAAATAAAACACATATAACCTACAATGGAAAAATTTACGTTCAGAATTAATTTGTACCAAGTTTTTAAGCAAGTACTCAAAAATATATGAAAGCAGTTTGCTCTAACACTAATTTTAGGCTAATGAACATCGGTCATAACTATAGACCAAAGGTAATAAATTAATTTAAGTCACTCATAGCTATGCAATGATAGCAATGATGTCACTGTAAATAAGTGGAAGATCATTAATCCTCATCAATAATTCAAGGTCTTCAGTTTTCAGATTTTTTAGTTGAAATGCTGCTGTCCACAGGTCTCATTAAAAGACCATTCAGAAAATCATAACATAACATTATGTTTCAGTACTACTGAAACAGAAACAGTATTATATCATACACAAGGAAAGATTTACAGACGGAATACTTGATCAAACACATTTCTCTCCTCTTTTCTTGGCGGGGGAGAGGGGGGTACTTCTTGGATGTCAAAAGAGGATAGAATTATGTTTATTAACTTCAATTAGGATGGAAACACTGTAAAACTGCTGCTGGAATAATTGCACAGAGGGGGAAGGGAGGAAAATACTGACTTGAGTCAATTTTTTCAGTTCATGACAAAACAAAGCGACAGCCGAAAACTAATTCTAAGAAGTGTATATGTGAAGGATCAGAATGATGGTTAAAAATTTCTCTCATAAGTTCTTAAAGAAATTGTGAAGGATAATTTATAAATTTGATCAAGCTCAAATATTATAATTCACTTACTTATACCGTCTTTGAGCACCATACTTGTTTCTCAATGATAGCAAAACCTGAAAATATAATAGAACAAAGTTACTCTATTAGTAATTCAGCATAACATGTTTCGAATTATGGAGACTGAATAGAACCATTACAAAAGTTTTATTTACATAATTTCCTTGTACCATGGCTCAGATTCAAATTAAAATAATCAAACTTCTAAACAATTAAATCAATAACTTATCAAAAGGAACATAAATGTTCCTATTCAAAGAAATCTAAATTCAAATTAACTGAAAGAAATCTAAATTCAAATTAACTGAAAAAAAGGAGGTACGGAGTCCAGTTGGGATTTGAGGAAGTGAAAAGCACTTTACTGCACCATGCCAGCGCTACACATTGAAATCAAAACATTTTTCTACATTTTAAGATACTATTTTAATGCTTAATAGCTGAGACTATTTGGTACTTGTTGGTTATAATAAGCGGACCTAGGTGAGAAATAGATGGCTACCAATACAAATGCAACAACTACTGCCCCGAGGGCAAAAATAATTTTCAAAATGGTGACTTGTAATATTATTGTTACGCTCTACAGGTTTGTGGATTTGGAGTGCTTGCTGACAACACTTGACCTGTGTAATTTTGATGAATAAATTGTCAAATCAAAATTACGACAATTTATTCATCAAAATTACACAGGACAATCCCAAGGACACGTTAGTCGTTGAAAAACTACAATAAACACGCTGAAACAATCAGCAACACTGCCTTCAGGCTATCAGACTATAATGGTGGAGACAGCTTCAAGACAAAGCACTAAAGTACAGCTCCTGACTCGGTCGATCGTTCTCAAGCTAATCTTTGAACTCAACACATTCTTCACGAAAAACTCAAGATACACTACTACTCCATGTACAGGCAGGGTTTATATAGCTTTTGACCCGCTTTTAGAATTCATTCTAAAATGTTCTTGCTCCATCTATGACATAATGCCGATTTTGTTACCAAAAGAGCAATTTCTCGCCAAATCTTGCATACATGCATTTCTTTTTTCTGACAACCTAAACGGCTTTGCCCGAAAATTATTTTGCCGCAGCTGGGCATTTCATACATTACATAGGAGCAACAAACAGATCAATAATATTTCAAATGCAAGAAATAACAATTCAGAATAAACCAAATTAAAACTTACATTTAGTTTCTTGATCTGTAGATCATGATATCTAAATAATAATAGTAATGTACAATAAAAATACAAGGTAAAGGATTTTAGTATCTATACTGTGTTATATGAACTTGTTGAAGTAAGCCAAATAAATATTAAACTCTCCAATAATGATGCTTTATGCTCCACAAAGTTTCTATCACTCTTGTATACCAAGCATTCAAATTTGAAACAATTATTCTTTTATCCCTATATAATTCCAAGGATACTTTTCATAACTTATAAACTTCCAATGGTACATAATTTTTCAAATAATTGAAAAATATTTCAAAGTCATTTACCATTTGCCGAATTTTTAAATGCCAAATGTTAAGATGGAGATGACTTCACTTTTGAATTCAAAGGTAAAGAACAGCCTGGCGGAAGGATTGCCATAACGATGCAACAGCAGAGATAAATAATAGACAGATGCAATTTTTCCTTATCATTTTGATGATCTTTGATCAACAAGCACTGATCTTTTTTTAAGTTGGTGACTTTGTTTTTAAAATAATAGCACATTCATAGTTCATGTCTTAAAATAATAAAACACTAATAAATAATTTTTCAATGTGTATCTTGAATTAATATTTCATATGTGATTTACATAATAATGCTGCTGATTCCTAGACATAATTATGAAAAATGAAATCCTTTGCAGATGGTTTTCATAATAATACTCCTTAATCAGTAATAAAATAAAACTATATCCAAACTTACAATAACCAGTAATAAACAATAGTATACCTTGTATTTACTTTGCCCTTTAAATTCACAGTACTATAATTCTTCCCTTTGATTAAAAGTAAAAACAGAATTCATATACATTTTTTAACATGCACATCTTTATAGCATCTTTAGCCTACTAACTGTTTTGGTAACATTTTACATAAATTTATATATACTAGTAATCAAAACTATTACAGTGGTATTCTCTACAATCATATTCAATATGAAAGTTAAACCAACATGCATAATGCGAGCTTGGGATCAAATCCCAAAAATATGGTTCTATGCATTCGATCGTTATAACTATGCACTTGGTTAATCTGTTCCCTTCTTGCAGATATAAAATCAGTCATCCCTTTATGGGCAACATTCTTAGTGATGAAATGGTCAAATGATGATTGGGTTCAGCCATTCCTAACAAAATCTCAATTAGCAACAGACCGGCATCACATTTTTTTTCTTCTTGAAAAAATGCAAGAGAACAGTAAATTAAACATAATGTAAAAGTTTACAATTGGGTGCCCCTTGTTGTTTGGCGATTCTATTTTGACACCAAGATCAGCACCAACAAGACACAATTTCAAGATGGCCGCTACACAAAACCAAAACAAGAAGTCAAAGAATTTCACAAACTCCATGTCCACGTACACATCCGACCTATTTTCTCTTAAAAAAAATCAGAGAATTGCACAAACTAGTCACTACACATTGCCTTGACTTTTTCCATGTGCACATTGATTTATTTTCTATTAAATAAATCAAGAAGCTAAAACCATGTTAAAACTCTCATTGTAACCAGAAATAGGGTTTACCGCCAAAACTGAACAAAATTTTTTGCCAATCGAAAGGGCACCCAATTCTACACTAGAGCCAAACATAATTAATGTCATGGATTTACTGATGAAAACATTGAAATGATTGCATCATTTAATCATAATCAATGTTGTATACATAACCTGATAAGCAAATTAAACATAATTAATGTCAGGTATCTGCTGATGAAAAAGTTGAAATGATTGCATCATTTAATCATAATCAACGTTAAACTCATCAGCTGATAAAAATTTTGAAAAAATTACATCATGGGAGATCTTTAAAATTTATATTGCTTATTTTTATTTTACAAATTAGCTAAGAGTTAAATAATAGTTTTCAGCTCCGCTAAATGAGAGAATTAGTATCTAAGAAGCAAAAAATTGCATGAAAAAATAAAACAGACACAAGATGTTGTTCAGTTTCATAGTCATACAGAGGATAAGGGTTTCCATACACAACTATGACTTAAATAAAAGTCTACCACACACAATTCTTTGTAAATAAAATGGAAATTAATAATTGGTTCAATGTAACTGCGTATATGTCTGAATATTATGAAAAGAAAATATCAAGATAAATTAAATAAATTTAAAGAGACAAAAAATGACATTAATGAATGAAACAAAGTTTACATAGCTTATGAATTATCAAAGTTTACATAGCTTATGAATGATCTTTTTCATGTTAACCAAGTTACATTTAATGATCCTAAACCCCTTCTTTGTTCTTTACTACTTCTCTCAAGCACTGGTTTTTTTTTTTTTTTTTTTTTTTTTTTAGATTTTTTTTTTTTTTAAAGGTGAAATGTTACTCCAAATGTTCTGAATGGAACATTTTAGTTCAACCCTGTTCTTAATGTCATTTCTTTAACTCAAGGCCAAGTTCTTCCCATAAATATTTCATGGAGTTGATTTAATGGATATTTGATGGAAACAAGGAGATTAGGGAGAGTAGCTGCTGTTTAATATGATAAATGTGATTTTCTTGACAAATCTTGGAGGCCCGTTTAGAATCGTCATCCTGCTTATACATATGCTTCTAAAGGGCAATACTTTTGTACATTGGTCAAAATATTTTGCTTTAGAATATTAAGCTTCCCATCTATATGTTCTTCTACAAAACATGCCCTGCACACACCGGCAGGACTCGTGTAAACTCCCAAACTGTGATGCCTCAACCATCACCATTTCCACATAAATTCTTAGTCAACATCTGTTGGTTTGGTTTCTCCAGAACATAACTTGACCATCTGATCAATGGATCTTTAAGTTAGTGCTGACTTAATTACTTAGTACATTTATTTGTGAAGTAACTTTAACCTTACGTAGATTTCATTTATGCAAGTGGTTTATCTTTGAAGGTTCTCCATATCAATCCCTATCCTCAAAAGTTTGAAACTCACGATAGCTTTATATAATATATTGTACCAAAGACTTTAATATAAACGATTAACGATTTCATTGGGTTTTTTTTCCATAGATAATCCATCACTTTGCATATCAATCTCAAACTCACAAAACTTTTATAATTCATATATACTGTAACATTAATATCTGTTTCATCTAAATTGTGTACAACCCAAGTTGTTAATACAGCAGCAACGTATGCAGCAGAACAATATGTGAGATTTACAGTGCATTCAGAGATCAACAACCTGCCAAGACACATTCTACAACAGAATCTAGCAATATGCCACATGTTATAAAAATTAAGGCATTCCCCCCCCCCATTTAAGATTAGTTTGCCAAAATAATAGTTTAGTTTTTTCATTACTTGGGGAAGGCTGAATGTAGACTTTCTTTGATAGCAGGTATGAACCCAAATATGAACACCACGAAAATTCTCGCAAGAATTACTGGCAAAAAAAATTTTTTTAATCTACCACAGAATTAAAAGCCACGATAAATTGTGTCTGATAATCAAATGACTTCACTTCAGAGTTGCAGGGTAAAAGATATGAGCAAGAAGTGTTTTACTGTGAAAATAACTTATTCTACAGTAGTTAATAATAAATTTAACTCGTTTGAAATCACTTAGAAGTTTACACTATTTCCAATTACAGTTTATATACCGCCGAAATTTCTACACTACTACAGATTTTGCAAATCGCAATACTTTTGGCCAACACAATATAAAAATTTAGCCTTTTTATTTATAACTTTATTAGATAAAAGATTTCACTTTGTTTTCTATCCATTCTATTGTTTTTGCTTTAACATCAATGAGCGATTGTTTCAACTCCATTCCTATAAATCAACAAGCTTAAAATTAATGCGCCAGACTGTTACATAATGCATGCACTTTTTTTACAAAACTACGAGAACAAAGATTAAAGGGAATAAGTAACCATCATAGAAGCAGGCATTTTTATAAGAATTATGCAATTTCTTAAAACTAACAATAATAAAGAAAATATAAAACAAAATTATACTTTACCCTATCATGAACTTGTGTTGCTATGTTTCTTGTTCCACACAAATTTGGAATCAAGGAGGATTTTATATATGTTGTACTAGCGCTTCGCATGGCTTTCCACATTTTGAAATTTAATATTTTTATACACTTAAACTTATATATACAATTATTATTGTTTAATAGAAAAATGCCGACAACCCTAATGGGAAGGACAAAGCAGTAAGTGTCTGACGAAATCGGTAAGCACGTTTTTCAAAGTAACAGTTACGAACCTCTATTAACCATAACTGAATAATGGCAGCAATGATAGCGCTGCAAAAAATGTAAATTCTTTGCTCATTATGCAATTCAATGTAAGTTAAAATTTATAAGCGAAAGAGCGTTATTGAAGAAATATTTAATATCTATATATAGTTACTAAATGAACAACTGCTTATTTTATACAGAAGGAGTCATTTAATTCGTGCACTTTGAAAGCAAGAACTGTGAGAAATGTGCTCGCACTTCTTTCTCTTTAATTTATTCTTTAAATTTAAATTATTTGATAAGGAATAATTAAAACAAACTAACATATTAAGAATTCTTTAACACAAAACATTACTTTCTTATGTATAATTATGTACATAAATTATTATTATAAATGATTACACATATTTCGGGCATCATTGCCTTTGTTGGAATAGTGTTCAGGGATATTGTTCTCCTTTGTTACATGTCTATTTGTAATCTATCAAGAAATGATAGATAAAGTAACGAAAGAGAAGAAATGTGTCTTAACACAATTTTTCACTTTTCTTACTATGTCTGTCATTTCTTGATAGGTTGCAAAATTTTGCTTATTTGAAAGTTTTGATACTTTTTCCCTAGTCAAAAGTAATTTCTCCGTCGAAAGTAATTTCTGCTTCCGTATTACCAGGTTCAGTGTCTCATTTTTCATAAATTTCGTTTAGAGTATTTGAAATAATTTCATCATTGTTCAGTTGTGAAGAAAAATCAACCTCAGATTTGGAAATGATCCACTCTAAAACATTTTCTTTTTTGAAAAGTTTAGGCAATCTTAATTTTTTTTTTGCGGGGAGGGAGGTTATAAACAAGAGTGAGATAATTTAAAGTTTGAAACCAAGGAGGTTGGAATATATAGAGGCTATTGCAGTACAAAGAGAGCGAAGCCGCCGGACGAAAAATAAGCCACGCCACGTGAGGACAAGAAAACGAAAAAATGTAATCCACGTAAAAGAATGTTTTTGAACATGCGTAAAAAAGTAGAATAATGGAAATGTATGTTTGAAAGGTCTTCAAGAAACAGTTTGAGTATTTTCTTTGTGTAACGAGCACTAAGAAACATTTATACTTCTCAGATTTTTGTTTTTCATAATAATAATAAATGGGATACTTAGATGTGACATCAAAACGGTAAGTAACAAGGAGAGGGGGAGGGGCTAGCTGTCCACCGAAAAGAAAAGAGTTTACTTCGAAAGATGATCATATTATGTTACAAATCTTACCTTTCATGTATGTAACTTTTATCTTGTTTTGTGCTCAAATAAATATATAATAACAGGATTTGATTTCTAGTCACGTTTGTTCTGTGAGTTTTAAAAATAACAATGTAGAATTTACGTAATTCTTTTATCGTTGTTTATTCAAGTTAAGGTTTTTCAGAACATAAGTACTATTTATAACACGAAAATTTTGAGAATTTTATGTTTAGAAAAATTAAAATATAATCAATTTATGGTTTCATAGTCACTTTTTTTTCGCAATACTTTTAATGTTAGCATGTAGAAATTATTGCAATTACATAATGTGGAAAATGTAGAAATAAAATAAAATGTCCCGAAAACTAAAGGAAAAAAGAGCGCAAAGACTGACTGACTGACTGAGAATCAGATTTGCGGAAATGCAGTCCAGAGGACCGCGTGTCCGGCTCATTCAACATAGCCCTAAGGCACTTCACGTAGCTCCATCTTCACATTGGCACAGTGGCAGTGAGTTCAAGGTAGGATTTAGGGGGGCCAGCATCACGGCAGAGATAACACGCACAGGCGAGCAAGGATAGGCGAAGTAGCTATGTCGTAAATAAATAAGGGAGAAAAATACAAAATACAAGAAATACAAACATTAATAACATACAAAAATATCATAAAAATGCAATACACATATATAAAAATAAATACAAATGATAACTGTAAAATACTAATAAGAAATACTATATACATAAAAGTATGCCATTACGTCGGGAAATTCGAGTCTCGGGTGAGGTGAGCCCCTAACGGACGAACTTCTTCATCTTCAGGAAGCATAGTATAGTTAAACGTATTTAATTTCTTCATATGATCACAGCCAAGGGCTCTTGAATAAAACTGTCTATTTAACCTACGTATATGCTGAGGGATTGTTTCCAATTTCAAGTCTCTATGAAGAGTGCCGTTCCTTACAAAATAATGCGCGTTTGTAATCATTCTTAATATCTTACTTTGTATGATTTGCAATTTATGCATATCCTTATCCTTAATCGCAGCTCAGGCTGGCGATGCATAAGTAATAATGGGACGAATAGTCGATGTATATACTAATATTTTCCTTCTTAGGTCTAATTGTGAATATTTTCCTATTAACGGTTTCAGACTGTTAATTACTCCATAAGCCTTTCTTCTGATATTTGCAGTGTTGTCCCACCAGGTCAGAATTTCGTTCAACACAACTCCGAGGTACTTAGCTTTCTTTACCTGCGGGACTTCGCTTCCAAATAAATAGAGTGGTTGTCGAATGGGTACTCTCCGATGCTTCCGTCTTATAATTAAGAGTTGAGACTTTTGCGCATTTATTGATATACGCCACTGTGTACACCATTTTTCCACTTTCGGCATGAGATCTTGTAATTTTAAAATTGCGTATTTTGCATTTGCAGACTTCACAGCAAGAGCTATGTCGTCTGCATAGCATCCAATGAAGTAATTATCTCCCAATTGTGGTTTCGGAAAGTCTGCGACATACAGCAAATACAAAATCGGGCCTAAAATAGATCCTTGCGGGACTCCGGCTCCAATTTCTCTGATGGTGGAAAGATCTTGACCGACAGAAACGGTAAATTTTCTATTAGTAATGAAAGAAGCGATAAGCTCTATCAATTCTCTCTTCATATGTTGATGTATCAATTTATAAATTAACCTCTCATGCCAGACGCGGTCGAAGGCTTTCGCCACGTCTAGCATGAGGAGGGCAACATTCTGTTTCTTGTGAATAGCATCACCTCAAAATTCTATCAACCGCACCAGCTGCTTAGTAGTTAATAAGCTTTTTCTAAATCCAAACTGCTCATGAGGCAGTACTTGAAGATGCGACTTCATTCGATTAAAAATGACTTTTTCATAAATTTTTCCAAAACCGGAGAGTAGACTGATTGGCCTATACCCCTCCGGTTTGGTGGCGTCTTTTCCCGGTTTAGGCAATAAAATAATTTTTGCATGCTTCCAACAAGGAGGGAAATAGCTGTGAAACAGACATGCATTTATTATGCTGGTTATCTTCGTAATGCAGTTAAAAGGGAGCTTCTTTAGTGTGAAATTATTAATCGAATCGTGTCCCGAGGCCTTCTTAACCTTAAGTCGCTTTATTAATTCCTGAACCTCATAAGGAGTTGCAAGCTGAGTCCTCTCTCTGGCGGTCTGAGCATTAAGCCAATCCCGGACCGTATAACATACTTCATATACAAAGTCAACATCTCTGGGTTCCCTATTGGGTTTGAATTGATCTTCCAAATGGTCTGCAAACATATTCGCTTTTTCTAAGTCCGTAGTTGCAATCTTATCATAAGCATAAATGGGTCTATTATTATGCGACTTTCTTTTTAAGTTTTTAATAAAAGTCCACAGAGATCCATCACTTGGGTTCAGGCTTAAAATTCTTTCCTCCCATACTTCATTCCTATGATCAGCTATTTCTTTTTTTAATCCTTCTGTTTAGTCGATTTATTTCTTTCTTAATATTTGGTCCCCATATTAAGTGATATTTTTTTCTGCAATCTATTTCGTTCTTTTATTAAGTCTCTAATTCGGCTTGGCAATGTATTTGCATATTCGTCGTTTGTGATTGTTCTAGACGCCTGGTTAATTGCAGACGTAACTGTATCCGTTAAAATATTGATTGCCTGGTCAATATGTTTTCTACTACTTAGTCCGTCAAAAACTGGTGGGTTTTGCTGCATAATATCTTGGAAGAAATTCCAATCTGTAATTGTTAATTTCTTATCATTTTTAACTTTTGACGTTCCTAGAGTTACCAAAACTGGGAGATGATCGGAGCTTAATTCGTGTAACACTTCAGTTAACATTGGGAAGGAAGTATTCGTCAATAATAAGTCAAGAATTCCAGATCTTTTTAAATCATTTGGCCTATATGTAAATTCAGTTGGTGCCTCAAGTGCAACCGGGTTATTATTTAAGAAATTATATAGAATTTTTCCGTTTTTGTTGGTCTGACGACAGCCCCACTCCTTATTCTTTGCGTTAAAATCTCCAGCAGTAATGAACTGCTTATCCTCGGGGCACACGGCAGAAAGTATTTCATCTTTTAATTCAGCTACTGGAGAGTTATAAAATGCAGTAAAATATACTGTACCATAGTACGGCAATAGTACATTGACTGTGACAGCTTCCTGCGAATCATTTCTGTGTTCTTGAATCAGACAAGACTGAAGGGAGCGCCTCACAAAAATAGCGACTCCCCCACCCCTATGACTCAGACGATCACACCGATAGGTGTAGTAATTTGGCATACTAATTTTGCAACTTGGTGTTGCGAACTTTCAGAGACGATCATAATATCTACGTCATGATTTGAAACAAAATTATTAAGTTCCATTATTTTATTTTGAATGCTATACGCATTCCAAAAACTTAATCGAATTGGCACCCTGTTATTGTTGTGATTGGCCATTCTGGTCTCCTGAGTTAATAGCACCCTTCACTGTATTATGCACTTCTCGCATTTGTTGAGATAATAAAAAGCCTGAGCTTTTCATGACCGATACAAGCTCGGCTAGATCCTGGAAAACTTTTTTAGCCTCGCTAATTGTGTCTGTGTAGAGCCCTGTTGAGAGTGCCTGTGCAAAGCTTTTGTTCTCAACAATTCGACTAGCATATGTTTTTGGTTTATTTTTAGTATTATTTTTTGGAAATTTTTCACACCCACAGAAGTTCGCGGTGTGTTCCAAAAGGCAATTCGTACACTTAGGTGGTATTTCTTTATCCTTTTGTGGACATTCGTAAGACAAATGCTCACCCGCACATCGGACACAACGTGGGGTGTAGCAACATCCTATTTGTGTGTGGTGAAACCCCTGACAGCGATAACACTGCAGGGGTCCCGACCTACCTCTGAATTCTTCGACTTTGATGCCTAAACCTCCTATGTTTCTTATGTAAAATATATCTTTAGACTTTTCTGTTTCAGGAAGAGACACTAAAAATAGTGGCAACTTCACTACGTCCCCGTTCTTTCTTCTCGTCATTTGTTTGACCGAAAGAATAGTAAAGTTTTTCTCTGCTAAACTCTCAGCAATGTCATTTATTTCTGTATCGTCATATAAACCCCTAATGACTACTTTTACATCTCTGTCCTATGGGAGGATATATGAGTGATGTTCAATTTTTTCCTCTCTAAGAATTCTAACAATTGTTCTGTAGTCGTCAGGCTTTTTTGTAAAAATTTTTGTCCCTACTGGTGTTTTTTAACCGACAAATTCAATATTGTTTTCTCCTAATCTTTTAACTATGCGTTTCCAGATTACATTATTCACCCTGACTGTAATTGGTGGCAAATTATTTTTCTTTTCGAATTTTTTGTCTGTGATTGGATTTGGATTATCATTTGCGTTGCCTTTATCGGCGTTTACATCATTTGAGTTCTTGTTTGAACTTGAATCCATGTGAACATCATTTACATTTCAGTTTTCCTCATTTGAATTTCCCTCATTTAAATTTTCTTTAATCGGGTTTGTCTCATTATCTATATTGATTTTAACGATTTCATTTGAAGTACATTTATTCCCCTTAACATTAACTGGGATATTATCATTGGGTTGCGTATTCAGGTCAATTTTTAGCTTTTTAGCCGGTACTTTTAATCTAGTACGGACTGTCTGGTCACCCCTGCGTTTTTTAAAGAATTCATCGTCTGAACTAGCATCTTTGTCAAGAGTGACTTCATCATCTGAGCTCGATGTTTGGCTTTCATTTATTTTAATAGGACTCCTAGACCTTGTGGTGTCACTATCATTTGCCCTGCTGACATTCGTAACTGTAGCGGGCGCAACATTATCAGAATTAGTTAAATAATCCTCACAATATTTTAACATCTGACTATAAAATCGGTAATCCGCTCTTTACTACTCGTAAGAGAGCCAACATTTTTTCTTTCATCATCCAATTTAGCGATCAGCTGCTGAAAAACAATTTTTACCCTGTCCATGCTCACAGAAAAAAGAGAACGCAGCGCCCAAAACGCTTACGCAACCTGCGGCCTGGAACTGGGCCCGCACGAAGGCGTCCCAGCAGACAAATCGGTAGGTGAAACTCTTGCAGGCACCTGACAACTACCTAACAGCAGAAGCTTGGGTGTAACTAGCAAGAGTGCCAATCCAGCGCAAAAATACTCATAAATTAAGAAAAATTAATAATTAAATTTACGCGCACGCAAAAATACCCAACCAACAATCAGGCGTGTGGCAAGTTACGCGGCAGTAAAACCTTAAAATTTTGAAAAAATCCAGAATAAAATCCTTAATTTACTAATATAAAAATAAAATAAAGTGATTGTACTCAAACAATCTTAATAACTTTACTGCAATATCATTGACAAATGCTTTTGGCGATAGCAATTCTTCACTCGAGACAGGGAGCACGTGGCAGCACTAACCCTAAGGTTAGGCCTAAGCACAGCGATGAGATAAGCAATTTGGCGGAGAGCCCGAAAACCCAACCTTCACACGTGAAGGCGACCCCTCGAATGATGATATGAGCGCAAAGAATCTGCGCTCTGCGCTTATAACTGCCAGAAACGAAATTGGGTGTGGTTAGTTCTAGTGCCAGGAACAACTTTGGGTGTGGTTAGAGCACGAAAAAACCACGACTACTAATTGCATGCTTTCCCCCTTTTTTGGCTTCACTTGGATTGAGCGGAGGGCATCTCTATGTATTCTTGTTGAAAACTCTATAGCGTCACTTTCAATTGCAATAAAAAATGGCACTGGTCCAAAAAAAAATGCTGTGCATGGTTAAAATATCTGTGATCAAGAATTTCAGGCCTCAGCGGGAAGCACACATTCTATTGCAACAAGGTGGGATTAAATTAATTTTTTATGTAAATATTGTAACTTGAACTGACATTTCAAACCAGAATTATCTCTTGATCCATATTTTGCAGAAAAACAATTGTATTAGAAAAAAGGAAAAAGATTGTCTCAATATCTTCAGTAAAAACGTCGTGTTCCGGAAAAATATTGAAATAACAGTAAAATTTTGCAACTCTCCTAAAACATACTTATATGCAGTGATTTCGAGCTTCTATAACGATTATTATTACTTCATTATTACTTCTTTTGTAATTCATGCGTTTTTATTGTTCTTTATGTGTTCTGCATCTGCTCTCTACATACGTTTTTATTGCTTGCATACGGCAGGTAATATTTTTATTCCTTTCAGTGTCCGGAAATGAGTGCTTTTGCTTTTTACAAGCGGCTTACAGTTGTGTGTTACAGCAGTAGTCTACAAGGAGGAAGTTTTCTTTATTTTGCTTTCGTCCAGATGGTTCACCTTGTAGGGATCTCGAGAGCCACTCAACCCTCGTAAATTCGAAAGAGTAGGAATTCTTGAACATAGCACACGGGAGCTCTTTTACGATACTGATGGAGAATTCAACTCGCATGAAACAGATCCAGGATCAAATCCCAAGGTTATTGCCATTTTCAAGGGCATTCGAGCTTGTGCGCTGCAGAACTTCTCACTGCTGCTAATAAATGGCGCCATGAGCAAGCAACTACTCACTCGAAGCTACCAAGGTCTCTCGCTCCACGCGATCGCTACAACCTTTAGTTGAATATAGCTATGTTTTCTTTAGAAAGACATCAGCAAAATATCCCTGTCTGATCTATTCTGTAGATTTGCTGTGCATAAATAGAAAATCAATCATTGTCAGAAATTCATGATTAGGAAATTAATCATAGTTGGAAATTTAATCACAGTTTCGACTTTGGGTCTGCAAAAACTATCCAGAAATCTTCTTCCTTTGGAGAATTAGATTTTCTTGAAGCTTTTCACATTCACAAAAATTTACCGTGTTTAGTTAATGATTTTAATCTTATCTTACCTAAAGCTTTTAATTCTGTACTAAGTAATTTTTCTATTTCCTTTATTATTTCTAATAACAGGTGGCAATACTCTCTCGACTTCTATCAGGTATAAATATTTTCGCAATTTGATTTTTCAGTTTTTCTAACGATATGCTACATAAGGATCTACAAATTGAAACTATGGAAAAATATCTGCACAAATTGAACAAAAATTTCTTCTATAAAGCCATAAATTGTGACCGACTGAAGCACTTCAACACGTTTGATTACATCATCCTTGAAGAGGACGTTGACCTTCGTGCACTTGCAGCATTCCTCACGCGGAGTGCTAACTTCCCCACGTAATAAAAATTCATGACTGGTTTCCGTTCACACAATGTTTAATATCCTGTACATGTTTGGTGCCTACCTTACTTATACTTTTCAATTTACATTAACTGTTTTGTAACTCATGATACTGTATCGTATTTAAACTTGTATATTTTATATTTATTATGCATTGTATATCTTTTCAGTCGTTTTGTATTTGCCACTTGTGGCTTCCCTTTTGACCTTTACTCTTTTATTTTTTATTTGTCTGGACTTTCAACGTCTTGTGGCCTTTTTAGGCAAATTTTGTCATTGAGCCGGTAAAGTTGCATTATTTGCAATAATTCGGCTATAAAATCACTGACTGACTGACTTTTCAGTTGCAGATTTCTTTGCTCCTGATGAAGAGAGACTCAGTTCGCCCTCGAAATCGATAGTTTCTATGCTGAAAATCTACATCAAAAACGCGTTATTGATCACTTTTATGATTTATTTGAGGTGTGTTTCTCTTCTATCATCATTAATAATGTTATGTTCTACATTAGAAAGTTTCAACTCTACATGCAATTCTATATTTGTATCTGTAATCTATATTGTGTTTGACTTTTGTCAGGATGGCATCCACTCCACAAAAGAAATTAACACATATCAAATAAGGATTGAAAGAAGAATTAAAGAAAGAAACATTGCATATGAAAGATTAACAAATAAATACATTTTTAATTTACAGCATACATTCTTCCAGGTTAGTCGAGAGAATCCACCGCTCTAATACATAAGTTTTAAAGACTATTATTTTTAAAACAACATTAAAGTGAAATTAAATATTGTTGCTGCTCACAAATTATATTAATAAAATATCATTTGTATTTGTTTAAAGCTGATGCGCTTATATTAAAATAATAAATACCTAACAAGCGGACTATATTAAAAATCGGTAGTGTGTAGTTCAGTGCATTATATATATAATCCTACGTGATTAGATTATTTTAAAATTAGAAAGTTTGTCTTAAAATTTTTAGTTGGATTGTAAAACAATCCTAACAGCTCAGCTGTGAACCTAAGGTAACTATTTATATTTCCGAAATACCTCCGAACGTTTTTAATTTAAAGAAATGCTATATTTTGTTCAGCTTGAGTTTTAGTAATATTAGTATCATAGATGAAATCCATATAGGACAATCACGCATCTGAAACTTCTAAATAAATCTGTCTTGCATTTTAGGAAAAAGGAATTACACTATAACACCAAGACTTTTAGCCTTATGTCGTGATTATAATCATCTTATAACGAAATATGGGGTTTAAAATATCAGAGAAGAGAAAAAGAAACAAAAGATAAAATCGGAGTGGACTATTAATAACAATAATATTTTTTTCTGCAGGTGGAAAAATCCGTACTTTTATAAATAATTTTTTCCGAAAAAAAATAAAAAATTTTTTCCAAAAAAAAAAAAAAAAAAAAAAGGAAGAAATGCAACGAGAGCTGAATCTGGAATTAGCACGGTGAAATTGGTGAAAACAGGTTTGACATTAATGTCTAAGATGTGTGTCTGCTCTGCAGTTTAATAACAATAATGGATGATGGCTACCAGGCGTTCGGGTATACCCAACGCTAGTGATAATTCTCTTATTTCTGACATTGGCAGAGAATTATTTGATGCTTGTCGTTATGGTGATGTTTCGCGAGTTAGAAAACTTGTAACACCTCAAAATGTCAATGCCAGAGATGCTGCTGGACGGAAATCAACTCCATTACACTTTGCAGCTGGTTAGTGGGTCTTTCTTGTCAAACTTAAAAAAAAAAAAAAGGGGAAAAAATGATTTACATCCTTTCTATCGGAAGCCTTAGTTGAGTTAAAATATTTTATCATTAGACGAGTGTGTTATGATTTGAGAAACGTTATGTGTTTGTTTGGTATGCCATAAAAATATGATTGTCTTAGTAAGAAATCTAATAACACTTTCGTTTCTGTAGTGTCATCAAATTTTTTAAATAATTAAAATATCAGAACGAAGACAAACAAATTTGAAATGTTGTTTTTTGAATTATGAAGTAGTAGTGATAATTTCAAAGTGAATGAAAAGCAGTTCATTTAAAGAGACCTTGTGATGAATCGCAATTGCGCTTTGTAAAGAAAATTAAGGTTTTAGAATGCTTCTGTCTTTTGAAATAATGTTATTATTGGTTAATAGTATATATAGTATGTAATATAGTAATGTAAATAATGTTATTATTGAGATATACTGTGTTTGCTGACTGTCTGAAGGAATAGATATCTCAGTGGTAAATTTCTGAAAGGCATTAGGTCATATTTATATTATGCAGTAGGCTGTTGCCAAAGCCAGTGTGACTGCATTGTGCAATAAAATTTAGCAGTAGAAAAATTTTTTAAACTTAGAAAAGTGTAGAACAAACAAAAAAATGGGGTTGGCAAAATTTTTAGAATTTATGGAAGCGCTTGACTACAGATTTAGGACCTTCAGAGACTGTGGCAAAATGTCTAGTAATGGCTGTGATTACACATAGAAAAAGCCATGAAAATCGAATGCCACCAGCCTATTCAGCAGAGAAAACAGAACCTTTGACCTATGTTCTTTAGTTACTGATCCAAAAGTTTTATTGTATTTCAGCTTTTATGCTATTACGTAAGAATTTTTTTATATGCATTTGGATAACTTTTTATAGTTATTTTTTAGCATTTTACTGTTAGTTTATTTACAATTTATTTGTTTTTAAGTTATACGGTACTTTTTAATTAAGGAGATACCAGCCAAAAACATTGATCGTACACAACAGTTGTATGGTGCCACAGACACAGCAGTTTTTGGAACAAACTGCTGTCTTTTTAATGGAAAAGACTGATCATTTATATCATGATATTTTCAATGTGTTATTTATTATGTAATGAGTTTCATTATACCAGTTATTAGTTCATTTTTTTACTGTATGCATTCAAAATGTATTTAATTATTAGCAGTATTTAAAGACTACTCTGTACTTGTAAATTCAAAAGCAGAATTTAAATTTCCTGTTTGACATCAGAATCTTTCATTTAAAATGGAAGAAATTTCCAGTGCATTTTCTCTGTACTGTCTTCCATAAAGGCATCTGATACTTTTCCATTAAAGAGACACCAGTTGGAATGTGTGCATGTGTCACATGCATATACACACATAATGCAGGTGCCTCTTTAAAAGAGAAGTACCAAATATCCTTTGTCTTGGGCCGATAATCCTTGTGTGCTATGCAATAATTCAAATAATCTCATCTAATCCATATCTTGAATAAAATTCTAAATTTTACTCTTCTTATTTATGTTAAATACTTCTTGCTTTCTAATTATTCAGCAACTGGTGTATCATATGATACACATTAAGTTGCATCTGAATCATGATTAATTAACCTTTGTTAAATTGTGTAATCCTTGTTTCTGCATTATAATATGAAAATTTTCATGAGCACTAAATTTGTTGCCGATTTGTTGTTTCACAGTTTCAAACAATTTGAATGTTCATATTCACCTTATCAAAATTGAGATTAATCTTCATAGTGTTATGCTGGCAACTTCCAAAAATACATTTAACTAGTCACTCGTAGATATCATCTGTTAAAAAGGGATCCACAAGATGCTTTCATGAAAAATTAGGTTAATCTTGACACTGTTATGCTGGCAACTTCCAAAAATACATTTAACTAGGAATGTTAACATATGTAATTATCAGGGTGCAGATTTTTATGACCTAAAATTTTTTCTGAAAATGTCCTTTAAAAAAAAAAAAAAAAATTGACAAATGGATTAAACGTCTTTCGTTCAGTTATGTGCCAATAACAAATAGCTTTTAACCCTTGGCAAAACCATCTGTCTGACTTTGTATTCAGCATTTGAAAGAATTATTAACTTATTTTTAGGAATAAAGGCTTAATTATTATGTTTTAACCTATAAAATCTGTTCTTTGATAATGAATCCTGTGAACTGTAGCTCTGGTTTCTTATTTATAGCATGCATGCTTTCCTCTGCAAAATTTCTGTTAGGGAAAAAGAAAAGAATTCTGCTCAATGATCTATTAGAACAATTATCTATGAGAAGCTGCTAGAAGTCAACAATTTATTAGTTTCAGTATTAAACACCATGAAGGATATAACAGAGAATACATTTATGCCATAAAAATTGAAATTTTCTTTGAAAACACTCTTAGAAAATAATCTTCAAAGCAAAAATGGGGCTAGAGGTGGTTCAGAATGTTTTGTTAAGTTTTCCTGTACTCAAAGATAAGTCACAACTATTGTTGTTAATAAAAAATTAACTTTCCATGAGCAATGATGTAAATTTTTCAAAATGAACAAAGGCATTGAAATTTTCTATGATCTTCTTAAAATTTGTAAATTTTATTTGCGATACCAAACAGTAATGCAGCAACTGAAAGAGTATTTTCTCTGATCGGTGCTCATTGCATAGAACAAAGAAATTCCTTCTAATGTGTTCACATAATGGGATCATTCTAATGAAATAAAATTTCAAACGTATAATGCATAGAATATTTTATAAATACTTGTTGCAAGAGCATAAGTCTTATGTAAAAAGTGAATGCAATGGGTAAGTATCATTATTTTCCAGACCAGAAACTAATGTAGCTTCGTCATTGTTAGTACAATTGTAATGTAAGCTGTTTTCAGAATTATAAAATAAAAGAAGTTCATGCCTTTTTGTGAAACATTAAGCATTTTATGAAAGAATGGTCTGCATTTGATAATTTGGACATATAAATCCTAAACCAGCAGTGTGTATAATCAGAAAGTACCTTTGTTGTTGTAAGAAAGAATAAAAGTATAATAATGTTACTGAAGTTCACCCTAAAGTGTGAGAATTTAAAAAAATTCATCCATCTCAAATTCTTATTAGAGTATTCCTTAAAACATACATCAGTTATAAACTGTTGTACAGTCAAAACATAATAATTTTTGAAGCTGTATTATGTTTACATGATTTCAATTATAATTTATGTGGTGATTTTGTTTTGAAATGAGGTATGTCACATTTAGTTCTAAATAATTTTCAATTACTGTAAGTGGATTTTTAGAAAAAGTGATTCAGAATATTTTTTTAGTTTTGTAAAGTGGAATCTTACTAAATATTAAATACAGTGAATTATAAGACTTAATTGTGTAATCAATTAAAGATGTATAATCCTACAATATTCTAAAAGGAATTATATTTTTGTTCTAGATGCTGTTTATAGCTGTACATATTACTAGAATAAGGAATTTTCAAAACAACTTACTTTTAATTTAAATTTTAGGATTTGGTCGTAGAGATGTTGTTGAACATTTGCTTCAGAATGGAGCTAACGTTCATGCAAGAGATGATGGTGGATTAATTCCATTACATAATGCTTGCTCCTTTGGTCATGCTGAAGTTGTACAACTGTTGCTGAAGCATGGAGCTGATCCCAATGCCCGTGATAACTGGAATTATACACCTTTGCATGAAGCAGCTATCAAAGGGAAAACTGATGTTTGTATAGGTATATTTATTTTTCAGTTCTTTTGTATATGAATTTAAAGTAACTGCCATTTTTTAATTATTATTTTTGATAATAACACAATTTGCTGTAAATAATGAATATTTCTTATTTTTTCCCACCATTAATTTGTGGTTTTTTTCATCTTTGTTGAATGATGGTAAATTTTAATCAAGTTTTTATTTAATTGGTAACTTTATTACTTGAAAAGGGAAATAAAGAATTGTTTCCTTACGTGAACATTAAAAACATTTTTTAACATTAAACTTGTTTTGTGAAGGACAACTGTTGATTTTGCAGCTAAAAATGTAGAACTTGCTCAGAAAGTTAATTTTGTCATGCCTGACATATTTAAAAAATGCAAAATTGTCTATATCTGGAAAAATTAAATAAGAGCATAGAAAATGTGATATAAAATGGGGAAAGGAAAAATTGATGTGACAGCATTTTGGAGATATGTGGAAAAAATTAATGAGATGTGTAGTCACTCCTTATCAAAGTACAAGCTTTACAGCAATTTTCCATGCTATTAGATTTTTCAGGTTCCTGCAGTAACAAAGTGCAATTATGCTGAAGAGTGTCTTCAAGCTCTTGGAGAGGGCTAAGGTGGGGGCTGAAGTGATGGGAGTTGGCAGCCTAATGTGTTCCACACGTATTTCATTAGATTTAAATCCAAAGAATAAGTGGGCCACTCCATTCACTTCATACCTTACCTTCAAGATAATCAGTCATGAGTGCAGTGTGATGGAGATAAGAATTATTATCAGTTAAGAGGAGTTAATTCTGACTGCACCCGTAAACAACTTGACATATAACAACACTAAGATCAAGAACCTCATTTGTCTGTATTTCAACATTCATAGTTGCACTGGTAAAAATGTGTCAGTATGGTTATTCAAAAGGATGCTTGTCCCTATCAGTATTCCAGTACCTTTGTATCAGTGACTTTCATGGATTTTTTCAGCCATATTATGTGTGCTTCATATTCTCCAAATAAAAATGAGATTCATCAGTAAAGAGAACTTGGTTCCAATCTGTCATACTCCAAATCATGGTGATTTCTGCTTCATTGCAACCAAGCGCTATGCAGGCTATCACTCATGTTATGCCTGGATACTCAAGTTCCCATAGCTGCAGCTAACTCTCATACAGTCCCAGATGAAATCCCTTGTCTATTTCTTTTAGCAGTCTTTACCAAATAATGATCCTGCAAATCTGTTGGAACATGTTTTTGACCATGAACTATGCTGGTTATCATAAATTAAGGAAAAGTCACAAAAATAGTGATAACTCCCTCAAAAATAGGCAAACTGTGTAACATTTGAATATGTTGCCAAGCAAGAGTAGCTGAGTAAAACTGCAGTATGCAAATTAGTGGCTCTGCACTCGGAATACGTCATCTGCGAGGAGCATTAAAAGTCCATGTTTGAGAGCAAGTCCACATATTTCACTGTGATAGTGACATCAGAAATCTGAGATATCCCAATTCGTAACAATGAACCTCCAGGCATCATTTGCCTGCAGAACTATGATGGAGAGCCATTGGGAGACTAGAGGTAGGACAAAGTCAAACAGAAGTGGCCAGATGGCTAAATGTGAGTCCTTTTGTGGTTCATGGACTTTGGAGGTAATTTCAAACCACAGATTCGGCATCTTGGAGGTTCAGCCAAGGACGGCCAACTGCTACGATGAGCGCCGATGACCAATATTTGACATTATGTGTACGCAGAAATAGAAAACCGCTACTCCGACTCTTCTTAGATCCTCCCTTACTGCAGCCACTGGAAAGTTGGTGTCAATGTCAACTGTGTGTAGAAGGCTTCATGAAGGTGGTTTGTATGGGAGGCGACCAGCTATTTGCATGCCGCTTATGTCACGCCATAGGAGGGACCCTTTGTAGTGGGCGCAACAACAGGCTTACTGGACGCCTGATCAGTGGAGGGCTGTTCTCTTTGTGGATGAGTCCAGGTTTAGTCTAGAAAACAATAGTAGGTGTTATTTGATATGGAGAGAATCTGGAACCCATTATCATCCATCAAACATCCGTGAAAGAGATGCATACGGAAGAGGGAGTGTCTGTGTTTGGGGTGGCATCTCTTTGGGTGGACACACAGACCCTCATATCTTTCCAAGGGGAACGATGAATGCTTAGGTTTATAGAGATGACATCCTTGATGCTTATGTGTGCCCATATGCCAGAGCAATAGATAATGCTTTCCTGTTACAGGACAGTAACACAAGACCACACAGGGCTTGCGTCATAGATGATTATCTTCAACAAGAAGCAATTATGCTCATGGAATGGCTAGCTCGATCCCCGGACTTCAATCCTACCGGGCACATTTGGGATCCTTTAGGGAAACGTCTAGCTGCTCTCAAACTGCCCCCTCAGACCCTTGCCACGCTTGCAACTGCTTTGCAAGAGCAATGGCTTTCGCTTCTTGTGGAACTGATAGACTGCATAATTGAAAGCATCACACATCGCTGTATGTGCTGTTTTGCTTCTAGAGGTGATCATATTTCCATATTGAACATACTTTTCCTATAGCAAACTGACACCTTCGATTTGTTAATTTTGTATATGTGCTAATTTCCATACTACCATAATTGTCTGGTAATTTCTTTTTACATTATTTGATACCTTACCATGTGTTGTATATTGTGGGTTAGTTTCATAAAATTCTAGATGTAACTTTTTCAGTAATCGTGATTTTTTTTTTTTTTATTTATGATAACGAATATAGTTGTTACTATACATTCTATCAAATGTCTTCTCAACATGTTTCATATTTCACATGCAAAAATCTTATTTGACTACTTGTATAGATCTTGAAATTAGAATTTTAAATACCCCCTTGCACTCCTTTCCATATGTACTGAAGGAATGTACACAACAATTTGCCTCTATTTATGTAATGAAGGATTATCCTATTGATTACATAATAGTATTGACATTGAGCTGCCATCCAACTACTTTTCATCAGAATTTCATTTAATAGAATTAATATAAAATGGTTGATCTTTTCTTTAATTTTTCTGAGCTGTGAATATAGTTTTGAAAACTATGTAGTATCTAATTACCTATTCATTATGTTTGTAGAGGCTTAAAATTATTAAAATACATTTACATTAACTTTTTGAAAATATAAATTTGCTATTCAGACCTAAGATTTCCAGAAATTACATATTGTTACGGATTTCATATTTATTTGGCTATTTATTTAGATTTGTAATTAAAATTGCTTTATATTTCCCATGCAACGCAGATGATTTTTGAAGAGAAAGCTATGTTGAAAAAAAAAAAAAAATAAAAATAAAAGAATGTGTGTATTTAATGTTTAATAAATAAATATCTCGTAATTACTGTTGCTATCCAGAAAAAATCGAGATTGTTCTACTGATAATTAAAAAGCTTATAAAAGCCGAATTGAAACACCTCATCTCAGTTGTTGCAGTTGTTGTTGGTAGTTGTAGCTGTAAAAAGCGAACTGCTGTTTGTTTACTGTAGCGATTTTGCTGTGAGACAATATTTTATTTGTTTAGAACTGAGTTTTTGCCAAACGTTTGAGATATTGTGATATTGTGTGAATATCTCTGAAGAAATACTTTAGCATATTGATTTATTTCTTATGGAAAGAATAAGTTTTGTTAACTTTTCAACGACTTGTGCATTCAATTTATAACGAACCCGCACGCATGCAACAATATATATGTTCAAACACATATAATCACGAGATAATGATTAAATCAGGGAGGGCGGCCAACTAGCTTATAACACAAATCAAAATTGGGGGGGGGGACTCTCAATAAAATTTAGATTTTTGCAAATATTGATTGCTTAATTGATACTTATGGGCATATTCCTTTAGTTGTTAGTTGCTGCATTTGTTAAAGAGAAGAAGAATCGGCCACTCTTAACTAGTGTCTAGAGATTAGTAAAATGGTAAGACCTAGGTCATTTATTTAAGAGAAATCAATGAACAGAGGTTTGCATAACCTTTTAAGTCTAATACTGCTATTTTGTACTTTTGAATACATTCAATGGAAAGTTTTTTTTATATAAAATATAACATTTAAAAGTTTATTTTTTTTCAGTTATATTTTTAAATGGATAACAAAGATCAATTGTTTATAATTAAATTGTCTTAAATCATGTATTTCTCAGTTTTCAATAAATTCTTTCTATTTTTTTCAGTCTTACTTCAACATGGTGCTGATCCAGCTATACGTAATACAGATGGAAAAACAGCTCTTGATCTAGCTGATCCATCAGCTAGAGCTGTTCTCACAGGAGAGTATAGAAAAGATGAGCTTCTAGAAGCTGCACGTAGTGGAAATGAAGAAAAAATGATGGCATTACTAACACCTCTAAATGTTAATTGCCATGCAAGTGATGGAAGAAAGGTAATACACACACACACACACTGGCCAGTGAATTATAAATTGAAGATCAATATTTTATTGGACCACCTTTTGCATGGATAACTGCTCTGATTCATTTGGGCATCATGTTTACATATGTATAGAGTGCATTTACGCCCAGAAAATTCTGTGCATTGGCTATGCAGCTTTTTAGATCCTGTAAATTAGATGGAAGAGGAGAGTGCTGTTGGATGCGTCTTTCTACCATATCTCACGCATTTTCTATGGGGTTAAGATCCGGGCTATGTGGTGGCCAAAGAAGGTGTTGGACATCAGACTGATGTTCAGCGAACCAATTTTGAACACTTTTGGCACGATGTATAATTGCATTATCGCTAAACGAGCACCAACAGTAAGCCCTTTTTCAAATGGGGAAAGATCTGTCATTTTTCCCATTCTTATAGTTCCGTTTCACCTGGTTGAAAAATCAAATTTAACCTTTTTCATTTTAGTTCAATATTTTATTTTAGTTAGTTAGTTATAATTTGTAGTTACATGACATATAACTTCTAAATTGGATTTCAGTTTGTTAATTTTAAACGTACTTTACTTTGTTACGTTACTTTACTTTGTTAAGAGTTAAACCATCAGATAGATATGACAGTATATTTCAGAGCCATATCTAAAATATGGTTATTATTAATCTTAACTAAGTTTAATATTGAACTATCCGAAATGTTTCAAATGTTTCTATAAATAGTTGAAAATGAGATAGTTGTTCTGTTATCGGGATCAGATTTAGATATTGTCAAAAGCTGATGATCTAGTGCAGGGCTTCTTAAACTTTTGTCATTCACGACCCCATTTATGATTGCGAGTTTCTTGACGACCCCATACAAATATAAAAGAAAAATAAATTAATATTTTTTGATGATTTATTTATTAGGTAACAATATACATATACATATGAAAATATATAAGTTTAGAATTCGTTTTGAAACATACAAAAATCTAAAATTAAAAATTGCACAAAAAATTATAAAATTGTATTTATTATAGTTTCAAAAATAAAAGTGGATTCTGACCGTCTTAATTCTCTCGAATATATTCAAGTAGTTGCGTGGTACGTATTAAATTAAAGTGCAAGTAAAAAGTTTAATGAGATGGATGTGCCTGTTTTTTATTGCATAACAAATCAAATCTTGGTGGAATGTTTGAAACTGCTGGACGTAAGACCTCTTCAACATTTTTTAACGCTGAACGATATTGGGATTTAATATGTGTTAAAGCTGAGAAAGTAACTTCACATAAATATGTGGTGTTGAATGGCAGAAGTACATTCAACGCCATATCAGCGATTGTGGGAAATTCAGTTCTAGTTCCGATCCAGAATTCAGTCAAGGGCTTTTT
>KK121746.1:189533-204800 GCA_000611955.2 Stegodyphus mimosarum | reverse complement strand
CAAGAGATTATGACCCTGTAGAATTTACCAAAAAAAAAACTTACTCCGGAGCACCTTAAGTTTTTAAACAAACCTCTATCAGAAAAATGTTTGAAACAAGTAAAAAAAAAACAGCGCTTTACTAGTATCCTTTATTTTACACGTCTCTATTGTATATGTCCTTAATGCTCTAAAATGTTCCTGTAATCACTAATATAAATGAATAATGTAATATATATATATAATAATAATTTAAAGCATATAATAAAGTAATGTAATAATGTATATTATTGTACGTAATAATTTAAGTAAATGTATCTAATATGCGTTATTTATTTTGCATTTTTATTCTGAATATTATGATTTGGCATTTCTGTCCTGAAATCTGCAAAAACCTAAAATCCGCACAACCTCTGGTCCCAAGCATTGTGGATTTCTGGACTTCTACTGTATTATAATTATATAATTTTTATATTTGCGCAAGGAGAACAGAAGGCTATATAAAAATGGGTCAACGACTGCATGCTGCCACGAATTTGACATGCCTTGATATTTAGTAGAATTCCAATTTTTATTAATATATTATAATTATATATTTTTGATATTTACTCATGGAGAACTAAAGGCTGCATAAAAATGAGTCAATGACGGCATACTGCCATGAATTTGACATGCCTGATGTAGATATGTTACCAATGTTGCATTCTGATTTGAAAAAAAATTGACTTGCGCTTTGCATTACATTTAACTAAACTTGTTAAGCTGAATACATGGAAAATGATAATATTGCATGACAAGTGATTGTTGGAGAATAATAAATAATTTAAAAATCATTAATATCTATTATTAATTTTCAGAAATTAAAAAATCACTAGCATATACTAGTAAATTTTTTTTAAATTAAAAAATCACCAGCATATATTGTTAATTGATATTAGTAATTTTTAAATGTTATTGCTTATTTTATACAATTTTTTCATCTGAAATGCATTATTCTTTTTTTGATTGGGAGGAAAAGAGAATAAATTTGTAGAAGATATCTCTGTTTAAATAAAAAGAGTCAAGTACAGGAATGTTTAGAGTGCACATACACATGGTACAGCTTTATTATTCTTTTCCATAAAACCATGACAGCATTTTCTGTTTTGAAGTTAAGATAATGTCATCCTTATGTCCTTGCAGTCTTCTTCCTGGCCAAAATTAGTAAATTATATGAATGCCCCTTATCAAATCTGTGTTAAAACAGAATTTCTAAGACTTCTGAGGTATTCTATTATGGAAGCCATTTTCATGGTATGAAAAATAGTGAGTTCCTTAAAATGAAACTGTACCTAATATCCATGAATGTAGCTAATTTTTATGTATATATATATATATATATAAACTTTATGATTTGATAATAGCAGCCATACCACTCAGAAGGTTAATTCATGATTGTAATAATTGTATTATTTTCTTATATTTCATGAATGAGATATTATAATGACTATTTTTTGAGAAGTATAACATGAACTAGTATGCCGAGTAGTTTTTCAAAAATAAAATAAATAAAGTAACTTAGCTTATCTCTTATATTTAGAAGAAAGTTACTGATTTATCAATAAAATATCGTTTAGTTAGTTATCAATAAAATTTTTATTTCCATAGAGCCAACAACTGTAGGCATTGATATTGAATATCAGCTTCTTGAAGCTGCAAAAGCAGGAGACATGGAAGTTGTAAAGGTACTGATTAATCATTTTAAATTTTATTTTTGTATTTTGATATATTATTAGGGTTTAAAGGTCAGTCATATTTTTAACAATATGTTAATTCTCAATTTTAATTGTGCAAAATATAATTTTCCTTTTGTGGTAATTCATCAGTATGGGTATGTGTAATGGAAATATGAGTCAGTTTCGCTTTATAGGAATATACTGCTGTACAGAGGCATGCCTTCTCTTAGGCAGATAGCCATTGTGTGCTTTGCCATATTCCTTCAACCACACTTAATGAACATCTACACTGATTAGGGATTATAACCAGTAACTACAAATTATCCTTTGAAGCATCATTCTGATTTCTTAAATGTCATGTATTTATTTGGGTATCAGATTAAGGTATGCATTGGAAGTTGAATATTTCAAATATTTTCAAATAGTTACATTAAAAAATAAATTGAAACTCTGTGAGGTTTTCCTAAAGTCCAAAATATTATAGGGTATTTAAATTCCCTATAATTTTTAATAGGTATTTAAAATTTTATCTGTCTACACTGCATATCTGTTGACCTTATTAACACACTTCTATCTGAGCACAATGCACAACAATGAATTCATGTAATCGTATTCTGCAACCCAGAATGGCTGCCTGGCATTGTTCATTTGAAATATCTGCAGTGAAGGCAATCTTTGTTTTGAAATAATCCAAATCTCTTGATTTTAGTACATTAACTTCTGCTTGTCGATACCCAGTCATTTCTGGCCATTGTGGATCAGTGTGTGGGTGCCAATCAATCAAATGCAGAATTGGTGCTTCTGAATCACATTCAAAATTGATATCCACTTCCAGATTCTTGATGCAAGAAGTTAATGATTGTAAGAGAAAAATGAAGAGGGGTTCTCATCTTGCTGAAAATACACATTATTTTTGATACTAAGTACAACTAGCTGGGAAAGGAGAATTTTCTGTTGTGTGTTGTGATAGATACTACCCATCATGGTTTCTTCCATGAAGAAGAAAACTTCAAGTTGGTATTCCATTGACACAGCATATACCACACATTTACTTTTGCATTACACGTTTTGTGAGTTTGGAATTCATGTGGATTTCCAGTTCACCAGATTAGGCAGTTGTATTGGCTTACTTTTCTGGACACACAGAAGGTAGCCTTATCTGAGAACATAATGTTCAGCAGCAGTGTGTTGAATTCCTTAGTTAATTGAACATCAACTCACAGAATTTCAGCCTGATGCTCCTCCTCATTCAGATTGTTCACAATTATCAACTTGTAAAGTTTCACATGAATGCAAGTCTGAATAACTCTTAAGTAGCACAGATTTTGTTCCATGAATTCCAAGAGTCTTCAAAGGAGACTTTCACTGGCTTATCGCCATGCTGTTTCTCATTTGATCGGTTATTTTTTCATCTGTCCTTGGTTGGCCATTTTGTTACAAATCTTTAACACTTCCTGTCTCCAGAAATTTTATATGCCACTACATAATACTTTTCACATTTTATGTCTTTTTTTTCATACATCTGCTGAACTTTAGATGTACCAGATGGCAAGGTTTTCTCTCTGCATACCACAGCTTGCACTATCTCTTCTTCTGAACTGATGCCATCATAGAATCATTTAATCTTCTTAATATGCTGTTTAAATGCAGTTCTTCACAAGCAGATCCAAAAAACAAGGCCATTCAGAGGCTTAACAGAGGCCTCAGCAAATGTTTGAAATTTTTAATTTGACAGAGAATACTCCATTTTCCTGAATTACCATGTCTAAAGCAATTAACATTTTGAAATCATAAGTAATACATACTTAATTAGATATTTATTCATAAATACCCTTGTTTGAATTATTGCATTTTTTAAATTTCAGAAAGGCTTCATATTTTTCATAATGTTATTTCTTTAATTATTATGGCAGAAAGTCATTAAAGAGGTTATTGAATTATTGCATTTTTTAAATTTCAGAAAGGCTTCATATTTTACATAATGTTATTTCTTTAATTATTATGGCAGAAAGTCATTAAAGAGGTTATAAGCTGCTATGAGTTAATTCAGAAAAAATGAGTTGTTTTACCCTTTTGAGATGGCACGCTTTTGTTTAGGGCATTCTCTCGGGACGGATGGGAGTTGAAAGGAATCATCCCATGGAGTGGGTTTTGTGTCGCTCTAACACAAGAAAAAAATTCGCCAAAGAAAAAAGTTAACATCATCGTAATTTTTGGTACCATTTTAGATTATTAGCATAATTTGACTTAAGGTGTCATATATGTTAAAATTAGCATCTAATAATCTTTTTCCTTTACTTTATATAAAAATATATTAAACAAATTGCTTATTTTGAGAAATAATTTTTGGAAGCGCTGTTCAAATTATTCTGAAGTTTTAATTGACAAAATACATTAGCAAACTTTAAAATTAATTAAAAAATACAAGGAACACTATTTAGAAGAAGAAGTAATAAAACTTTTCATGAAATGTGGAAGACAGGCACTCAGTAAGCTCAGTCTCATACAAAATATCGGTATCAGAACCATTAAACATATCGCTTTCTAACTCTTTAGAAAATGAATCATCACTATCGTCCATGTCACTGATTGGTTTATTTACCATACAAGTATATCCTTCCTATAATAAATAACGCTTGTTCGCTGGAATAAACTGAAGCAGGCTTTCCAAAATAGAAAGGGAAGTATGCAAAATGTAAATGATAAAAATGACACAAAACAAAACAGAACCAAACATAGTAACCCCGAAAGACTCTTCATAGTAATGAAAAAAAGAATAAAAAAAAATTCAAAGGGATATTATAAACCCGAATGTTTCTATCATATGGTGTGTTAAAGAGCTGTTCTTTTTTGTTTGCATTGCACTTTCCTTCCTTCCCCACAACAGCTGACTCCAAAGTTAGGCAAAATGTTATCAAAGTGAAGGTTAGGATCCTAGAATTATGTTCAGTTCAAAAGTAGTAGATACAGGTCGCCATCTGGTGGTCTTTAAAATGGTTCAGCTTAAAATGCATATATGTATCACCCATCCTTTAAACTCATTCTCCAGTGATCCATGGGTGAGACGCCCGACTGTGAGAGACATTCTTAAAGAATGCATCTATGGAACACCCATATGGAAAGTGTTAAAGAAGTGTTGTATGTAGCAACACAATCATCTTTCATTGTGAGTCAGCGATTTATGCCATCAATCACTGAGAATGTGACTTGTTTTGTGTGTGCTGCTTATATCTTTCCAGAGGTGAACAATGAATTTGACTGTTGCATTATACAGTGTTATAGTGTTGCAACTTTTTGCTGGAATTTGGTGAAAATCACCTAGGCTTATTGATTCGTGGTGTACTGTTCTGTCATGACCGTGCTAAATCTCATGTAGTAGCCACCCAGAAAATGGTACAGGTATTGAAACTCTGATACAAACATGGGTCTCATTACTGGTAGGGTTGAGTAGAAAAAAATAATTGCTACATAAATAATTTATACAGTTTTATTTCTATAGCCATTCATAACCTATTGACTGATTACCCTATGCATTATTATTTAAAAATAGCATTTTTGTAAATTCTTTCTCTCTTTATTATTCATCCTAATTTAGCATGTAAGTAGATTTTTTTGAAATTAATTTTAAAATTACACTCTTTATGACTAGTTAAGATATTTGCTCATAATTGCAAATTATTAAAAAAAGTCTGTGTTTTCCTGTAATAGAGGATATTAGCTACTCATTTACCTGTTGTCAACTGCCGAGATGTTGATGGTAGACAATCTACTCCTTTGCATTTTGCTGCTGGATACAACAGGGTCTCTGTTGTGGAGTACCTCCTACAACATGGTGCTGATGTTCATGCTAAAGATAAAGGGTAAAAAAGACTAAACATTATTATACTTATGTTGAACATTCATAAAATTTCTGTCTGTTGGAAATCTTTTATATTTTGCAAAAGTACAATTTTATATATTATAAGTAATTTTTGTTTATTAGAGGTCTGGTTCCTTTGCATAATGCTTGCTCATATGGTCATTATGAGGTTGCAGAATTACTTGTAAAGGTATGGATGTTTTCTTCATTTATATTTTAAGAGATTTGAATTATTTCTCGTGTAAGAATGTTACAAATAATATTAATTTTGGTTTTGAATCATTAGCATATAGTTTTGGTGAATAAAAACAATATCAGTCTCCCTAAGATATGGTTGTGTTTATTTGAATTCAAATCTTATAGAACCAAGACAAGTTTAGTAACCATGATTATGGATAAAATATGATATTCTAGTGAGTTTTAAAATGTTTTAATATTGGAATGGATTAAATTATTAGTTATAATCTATTTTAAAGAAAACTCATTGTTTTAAAGCAACAGTAATTTTTTTAACTCTGCCTTCCACAATTTTTGTTTTATAATTTTAAAATTATTAATTATTCTTTATTAATAGTCTCCTCCTTGCAAATGATAACATCCTAAGACATCATCAATTTTTTTTTTCAACTTTGCATTGCATTTTGTTGTAATCATTCAAGACTTTGTTAATATTTTCTGTGTTTTTTGATGCATAAAGTCATGACGTTTGCAAGTGATTTTTTTCAACCTTTGATGCATGGTATTTAGATGATGAGTAGTATTATTTATCTGAATTTCTTTTTTTTTTTTAAATTTTTTCTTTTTTACTGAGTATGTTTAGTTTTATTTCATGTTGTGTGATAAGGCTTTAAAACTGATGCCTTAAAAGTTTCCGGCTTGCGCGTGCATGCTATATTTAGTTCCTGCTAGTATTGGTACTTATAAATTCTTGGCTTTGCATTATATTGTTGCTGACACCTTGTATTTCATACTCTGGTTAGAATTACTGAGCCAGAGTTAGAGTAATATTGAAATTGTGTAGTCGTTGACTACTGTTCTTCAAACTTGAATTTGACTGTTCCTTTAGTTGCAGTACCATGAGTTATGGGTTGATTTTGTTAGCACAAGGCATGTATTTATGCTCTAAAAGTTTGATTAAATAAGAAAGTTGTTGTAACCTTTCCTTGACTTTGTAATTATTTCAGCCATAGTTATAATTCACTTTACATGTGTTAGGGTTATTGGACTAATTACTAGTTTCAGATCAAGTAAAACACCATAAATATTATAATATGTAAAAATCTATTTAGGCAACATTGAACAGGTGACTTGAGATATATTTCTTTTGGTTCTTGGACGTTTGAATGAAATAAGCAGCTGAATTTAATACCTAGCGAGCACCTTATATATTAAAATTTAAGGAGGGTATTAGAGTAAATATAAGATTTAAAAAGAAATGCCAAAAACTGATCATAACAGTCTACAGATTTAGAAAATATTTTGTGTATCATAAATTCTTATTTTACTAATTTAATTGAATCGTAATTCACTACTTGGAAGCTTAAAAATATTCTTGAAGGTATTGTTATTATTACTTAGTGCTTAGGGATTTTTAAATGATTGTGTATTTTATTATATTGACAGAAAGCACTTCTTTTTAAAATATTGCATGTAAAGTATCATTTTTGTGTGAAATGGGAGAAAACTGTGAAAATAAGGCAAAAAATAGGAAGGTGTGGGAAAAAGGGGGGGGGAAGGAGAGAAAGTTGAAAAAATAATTAATTAAATTAGCTTCTTAGATTTTAGTATTCTAATATATAATAGGCATACTAAATATTAGAAAATTGCCCATTAAATATAAATGATGTAAAATTGCTATAAAAATGAAATTTTATGATTAAATACAATTCTTTTTAATTATAGTTTTAGAAAGTATATGTCACTATTCTGTAGCATATAAAAATCTAGATAGTTTGTAATATTTGCTATTTAAATTTTAATTTTAAAAAGGAAAAAGCAAACATGGCAAGTTAATGAGGAAAATTAATGTATTTGCTGCTGTTTGATGTTTTAGTATGGTGCCAATGTAAATGTTGCTGACCTCTGGAAATTCACACCATTGCATGAAGCTGCAGCTAAAGGAAAATATGAAATTGTAAAATTGCTTTTAAAGGTTTGTTGAATTTTGAGTTTATTATTTTATAAAATAAATTTATATAGATTATATCTATAACCTCTCTTATTTTCCTTTAATTCATAAGAATTTTAGAAGTTTTTCGATTCTTATTTTGTTGATTACAGCATGGTGCTGATCCAACAAAAAAGAATCGTGATGGTCATACACCTTTAGATTTAGTTAAAGAAGGAGATCAGGATGTTGCAGATTTGTTAAGAGGTTGGTGTTTGTATTATTTATTTTTGGTAATTGAAACTATTTTCTGATAAAATGTTCAATAATATAAATATTGTAATATTCTATGAATTAAAACGATTCTTATTTGATTGTTTCTTTTGCAGGTGATGCTGCTTTATTAGATGCTGCAAAGAAAGGCAATCTCAGTAGAGTTTTAAAATTAGTAACACCAGAGAACATTAACTGCCGAGATTCTCAGGGTAGAAACTCTACGCCTTTGCATCTTGCAGGTTGACTTTTTTTTTTTTTTTTGTGTGTGTGTGTGTGTAACATATATATGTGGGTTTTATTGCAAAGCTTTCTTTAAAATTTAAGGAATAAATGATTTTCTTCCATAAAATACACACATATGTGCTCCCTGCTCAAAAAATTGTCAAAAGAAGCATCTAATTTATGGTAGCAGTATACAGTGTAGGATTTAAAGGAATAATATTGAAGGTTTTAACTGTAATTAATATCTTTAAAATACATAGAAATATTATTAGTTCATCTATTTATATAATTAGCTTTTTATTCTGCATAATTTTCTTGTCTTGAGTTTCAAAAAATGAAAGGTCATAATATTAGAAAAATGAACCTTAGGGTTCTCCATTCTTAGCATTACACTGAAACAAAAATTATGCCATAACACGCACTGGGATTGCACAGTGTGAGCAGAAAAGATTGCATATAAACATTGGTTTTGATCAAGGTACTTCTTATCAGCAGTAACAAAATAATTAGGAGAATACATGCTTCAGTTCAAAGAGTGCAAACTTTCTGGAGGACCTATATTAATTTTAGTGCCTTACACCAGTTGTGAAATCAGATCCAAAACAAAAGCTCAATATCCTTTAGATCAGTGGTTGAGTAATTTGCATTGTTACTCTCTAATTTCACATACAGAGGCCTCATGCCAAAATAAAAGTAAGATCAATTGTTTGCATT
Organism: Stegodyphus mimosarum; assembly: GCA_000611955.2. Classification (NCBI taxonomy): domain Eukaryota; kingdom Metazoa; phylum Arthropoda; class Arachnida; order Araneae; family Eresidae; genus Stegodyphus; species Stegodyphus mimosarum. The sequence goes on along the minus strand of KK121746.1, from coordinate 195,928 downwards.
CCAAATGTCTAGTAATACAAAACCCATTTAATATTTAATTTAGATTAAGGGAGAACATGAGTTAATATGGAAGTCAGCATTATTCACTGATGAGCCCATTCCAGTTTAATAACTGTCATATACTGTATCTTAAGCTCATAAAATCCACAAACTAGATGCAGTCAGTCCAATATTCTTGAGAGGGTAGTCAGTTACAAAGGTGCTAGTATCGTATTTAGGTACTATCTGTTTACACAGTCATACAGCTTTTGCTTAAGGAGCTGTAATGCTCAGAGGTATTGCAATATGTTTTTTGTAAGTACTAGTGTAATTAATATTTTAACATCTGAGTTCACTGATGGCATAGACTGCTGAATATTGGTAGTTTTGCTGGGGTTTAGGTCCCAGCAAAAGGGCTGGGTGCTTAGGTCTTCCATGGGTTTTCCCATGTGTAATGTAAATATGAGCTCATTTTCTCTAAAGATTTCTTCATGAAAGCATCTTTCCCTGTTCAAGATACCCATGCATACTTCACCTTAAGCAATTAACTAACCAAACTCATCAGTACACTGATGGGACAATCATGTTGTTTCTTCAAGGCTTAGCTTAGAGAGAATGATGATTATCATCTGTTCTCTTTGAAGATCTTTAAAACTGGAAAAGGTGTTCCGGCGTCTTTGGTCTTGGCATCGTATTAATGTGCGTAACAAGTCAGAAGTAGTGCGGAGAAAAAAGGGCTGAACATGAATTTAAATTAAAATAGGATATTGTTCATATTTTCTGCAGTATTTTTTGGAAACTTATTCATGCTCCCATCTGCTCAGACTTGAACAAATGTATAAAAAATAATACAAACAGAAAGAAATTGTATTATATGCAGCTATGGCAAATTTTTTCCACCCTTCTCAGCCCTTTTTTTCTTTTTTTTTTAAGTTTTTTTTGTAAAATATTGTTCAATTCTTTGCTTTTTGGGGGAAATTTATTTTTTACTTATATTTTTATTCTATCTTAACTGTAATTTATGTGTATTTATTTAATGAAATTCAGACAAATCCATCACTGTAAGTTTAATGATTTTCATATTCACTTCTAATTTGAGCCAAAAATATAAAGTGACGCTTCTTGTTCAATGATATTCAACTTTGAAAGCAATGTACTTTTCTTTTAATCTGTATATTTTTGTTTTGTATCATAAGAGAGACAGAAAAGGAATTTTAGTTATGCACACATTATTTTCAGCTTGCACATTTAACCCCTTAACTGCCACGGATAACATGCAACGTCACTCCCCAGTGCCACCATTTTTTACACAGGGGCGCATAGTTATGCAATGTATTAGAAGGAAAATAAGTGCAAGTTTTGCTGTCTAAAAACTGTTTACTTTCATAAAAGAAAGAATAAAAGAAAAAAAAAATAAAAATACAAAATTTAATGGTTGGAGTAAAAGTATAATAAAAAAGATGGATGATAAAAAAGATCCAAAAATGTGGAGATTTGATAAATTTTTTTTAGACCAATAAAGTGTAATATCAGGTTTTAGTTTTATACCTTGTAAGATCAGTATACCTAAAACATAGATTTCTTCTGAATTGGTTGAATACCACGATTTTGTTCTTGATTTTTCTTTTATAGGATGTTAGTTCATATACTGGTCTGCACTAGTTACTGCTTAGTTTCAGTAACAGTTTGATGCATGAGGAGTTCATCAAAAAATAATTCAAAAAAAGAATCATCACTGTCAGACATATTCATAAAAAAAGCACCTTCTACAAACAGTAAACGAAAGATACAGAATAAAAAAAAAGTTTCATTCAAACAGAAACATGAGCAAAAACTGTTCAGTTATTAGTCATTACTATCAGGCATATTCGTTAAAAAAAAAAAAAGCACCTACTACGAACAGTGAGTGAAAACATAAGACACAGAATTAAAAAAATGTGTTTTACTCAAACAGAAACACAAGCAATAACTGTGCAGTTATTACTTTCACCACTTTAGAAACATCCTCCTTTCCAATTCCTCCCCCTCCCATCTTCTCTGAAATACACTCATAGCCATAAAAATTTGCGCACCAAGAGAGGGTTGTCAGAATGAAATGAAATTTCACATATGTAAGTACTACTTTGATATAAGTTAGTGATTAGAAAATCAAAGAAAAAAGGATCATTTATTGCAGAAAAAAGTCCACATGAACGGAAGTTTTAGTACTCTATTGGACCACCTAGCACAAATGTACGATGCAATACGAGCAGGAATTGGGGCATACAAGTTCTGTATGGTGTTCTGAGACATCTCATTCTTCATTTGCTGTAAATGCACCTCTAGTTCGGCCAATCTCGTAAGCTGTCCAACTTGCCATTCCAAATGATTCCAGCTATGCTTGATTAGGGACAAATCTGAGGATCGAGGAGGCCAGGTAAGGATGTTAATGTCGAGAAGGCAGTATTGTGAGATTCGTGCTGTGTGTGGCCGAGCATTGTCTTGTTGAAAACAGGCTCCTGAGAGCCCTGCCATGAGTGACAATACATGTGGCTGAAGGATGTCATGGATGTACCACTGGCCTGTCATTGTGCCATGGATCAGTATTAGGGGTGACTGTATATCGTAAGCAATGGCATCCGATACCATCATACCAACTGTGGGAACGGTGTGTCGCTGTAAAGCAAAGGCGTTCACCATGGGGCCTCCACACATGAACACGGTCATAACTGGTCAAATTGAATTTTTATTCATCACTGAAGACGACCTAGTTCCATTACTTTAAAGTCCAATCCTGTCGTTCATGACACCACTCCAGACAAAGGCATCGGTGGTTGTGTGTCATTTGCAGCACACGTAATGGACGCCACATTACCAGATGTCCTTCAGCCAGGTACCTTGTGATGGTTTGGGAAGACACAGGGGCCCCTAATGAAAGTGTTGCCTGTGTCTGGATAGGGGCCAATGAGACAGTTGGCTCTACGCATGCGTGTTGTATGATGTGACGGTCTTCTCGACGACTGGTCTGTCGAGGGTGTCCTGAGCCTGGTCGCTGTATAAATGATGTCTCTTCTGTCCATTGGTTCCAACACCTCTTCACAGTAAAATCAAAATGGCCTACCTGATGAGCTATTCGCTGAGCTGACCACCCAGCTTCCATCATCCCGATGATTCTTACACTCTCGAACTCTGACAGCTTCTGATATTGGCTTTGATGGCGGCGTAATGACATGTCTACCTTAGCGCTTCCTTAGGAAAAGATTAAGTACACTCAAACAAGCTCTGGTTACCTGTTTTATATTCCAAGAAGAATGGAGTTCAATCCTTTGCATACTCTGTTAAGGTCATTGTGGTGTTACATTCCAAAGCTTTGTGAATAATTTTACTGATAGCAGCACAAAGCAGGTGACAGTATTTCAGAAAGGCAGTTCATACATTGGCTGAGCAAGGTGTATATGTACGCCTGTGGCAGTTAAGGTGTTAATAGCCTTCTAAAAGAAATTACCATTTGCTTGCATTTATTTAAATCCCTTTTTATTGATTATCAAAATTTAGAAAAGAGCAGAGAGAGAGATAGAGATTGTGGTGTTTCATTCGAAAGCTTTTCAAATAATTTTGCTGGTAGGAGCACAAAGCAAGTGATAGTATTTCAGAAGGGCATATACATATATGTCTGGGGCAGTTAGCACATCAGCTGAGCAAGGCGTATGTATACACCAGCAGCAGTTAAAGGCTTAACAGCTTCCTAAAAGAAATTACCGTTTGCTTGCATTTGCTATTTAAATGCATTTTTATTGACTATGAAAGACTATAAAAAGTATACTTTAAGTAAAGTATGTTTTATTGACTATAAAAATATTTTCTTGCTTAAAAAAAAAGAGAGAGAAAGAGAGATAATTTATAATTTTTTGTGTTGCCAAATATGGGTTAAAATGTGTAATAGCTGACTTATTTTCTTACTTCAGAGTTAAGGAACAAATTATAATCACTGTGATTCATTAGCTATTAAATATTTAACAAGCATATGCACACAGGAAAACTGTATTTGAACAAAACACGTCTTGTTTCCCAAGCTCTGTTTTCACGTATATTTTAACATAGTCATAGACTTTTGTAGTCGTATCAACAATGGATTTGGTATAGCATATGATATTGACAGGCTACTTGCATCATGTGTGACATAAAAGTTAATTCCTTTCTTATTGTATATAAAGTGTGATTAGTGTTTGATTCCCTACGTGGGTGAATGAGTGACTAACACAAAAAGTCTGCTGAACTCTGAGAGTAATGATTGAATGTAAAATGGCACATCTATAGAAATAAGTACCATTTATCTACTTTTGCAAATAATAATATATATGTATAACCAAGGAAATAAAAGGGCAGTTGTGTAATATTATAGAATAATGCTGCTCATATATTGGGTTGGCAACTAAGTAATTGTGGATTTCACTTATAGATGGCTTCAGTTGAATTTTTAGGTTTGCAGACGTAGTACAAATGTAAAACACATTTTGTTATTTGAAAGTTGGCAATTCAGCTGTGAATCGGTAAAAAAACGTTTTTTGATCGGTTGCGTAGTTTTCGTTTGGCGTTTGGTGAAAAAGGGAAAATCAAAAGGAACATTTTCGTCATATTTTGCTATTTTATTTCCGCAAAGGGAAAAACGCATCACAAGCTCATAAAAAGTTATGTGCTGTTTATGGTGACGAAGCCTTAAAAGAACGGCAGTGTCAAAATTGGTTTGCCAAATTTCGTTCTGGTGATTTTTCACTCAAAGCTGAAAAACGCTCTGGTCGTCGAGATGAAGTTGATGACGATAATCAAAGCAGTAATCGATTCAGATCGTCACGTGAGATTGCAGAGAAGCTTCATGTATCACATACATGCATTGAAAATCACTTAAAACAACTTGGCTATGTTCAAAAACTCGATACATGGGTTCCTCACGAACTGAAAGAAACGCATTTAACGCAGTGCATTAACAGCTGTGATTTGCTAAAACGTAATGAAAATGATTCATTTTTAAAATGACTGATAACTGGCGATGAAAAATGGGTTGTTTACAACAATATCAAGCGGAAAAGATCGTGGAGCAGGCCAGGTAAACCAACTCAAACAACATCAAAAGCTGATATTCATCAAAACAAGGTTTTGTTATCAGTTTGGTGGGATTACAAAGGAATCGTCTACTTTGAACTCTTACCACCCAACCGAAAGATCAATTCTGATGTCTACATTGAACAACTAACGAAATTAAACAATGCAGTTGAAGAAAAGCGGCCCGAATTTACAAATCATGACAATTCCATCATGACAATGCAAGGCTACACACATCTTTGGTCACTCGGCAAAAATTATTGGAGCTTGGTTGGGATGTTTTGCCACATCCACCATATAGTCCTGACCTTGCACCATTGGATTACTTTTTGTTTCGATCTTTACAAAACTCCTTGAATGGTAAAAATTTCAGTAATGATGATGATGTCAAATCATACCTGATTCAGTTTTTTGCTAATAAAAACCAGAAGTTTTATGAACGTGGGATTATGATGCTGCCTGAAAGATGGCAAAAGGTCATTGATCAAAATGGGCAATACATTACAGAATAAAGTTATTTAGTTCCGTGAAAAAATTGTCTTTGATTTTCTAAAAAAAATCCGCAATTACTTCGTTGCCAACCCAATAACTTAGTAAATTTTGCAGCTGAATAATAATAATAATAATAATAATTGTAATGATGAAAATAGTAATAATAATAATAATAATCTAAGCACCATTAGATACCTAAAGCCCAAAGCTGAAATGAATATAAGTATCAGCTATTTCATACTCTCTTTAAAATAACCTTAAGTGACTCTGAATGAAGTTTAAAGTCTCTGTGGTCTTCACTGTATAAAATGCAAAAATTAAATAATTTGATAGCAATTTTTTATCAGTTTTATATTGTAAGTAGTTACTGATTGCATATCTTTTATATTTGAGATAATTTTCCCATCAAAATGGCAATGATAAAATTTTCTTCTATAGCTGGTTACAATAATTTAGAAGTTGCAGAATTCCTTCTGGAACATGGAGCTGATGTTAATGCCCAAGACAAAGGAGGTCTAATTCCTCTGCACAATGCTTCATCCTATGGAGTAAGTGTGCATCTGTATTCTTCATCCACATTTATTTATTAAATTATTAAGAAACTTTTATATTTCTTTTTCGAAATAAACAATTCATTTATATGAATTTTAAATGCAATGAAGAATACAACCACATTAAGTTATTATTTTCTAGATATATTATTTCTAGATATATTTATATTTAAAACTGTGTTAAAACATTTAACTTTCTTATAACTTTCTTAAATTAATTTGAAATATAAGAATTTGAATAGGAATAATCTCCTTCAATTATAATTATGTTTAATTAAATCATTTAAGTGCGTG
>KK121746.1:100736-172690 GCA_000611955.2 Stegodyphus mimosarum | reverse complement strand
AAAAAAAAAAAAAAAAAAAACACGCTTATTTTTTATTATGTTTAATTCAGTTTAATTTGATTGTTTTGTTTATTTCCATTGAAATTAGGAAATATGTCAGTAGGATACAATCATAATACATAGCAAAAATTATATATAACATATTTCAGGATAATCACTTTTATTTATGTATTCTTATTTTATGTGTGCTGTGTTTTAAATTATTTTAAAAGTTTCTATCTAAGAATTCTAGAAATTATTTTATATAAAATATTCATGTTTGTTTTCCAGGAATATATTTTGCTGAAAATTCATCTAAAAGCAATCAATACGTGTATGGAATTGGAGGTGGTACTGGATGTCCAGTCCATAAAGATAGATCATGTTATGTGTGTCATAGGTAAAAACTTGCTTGTTAAACTCTGTTTTTTAAAATAATTTCAGCAGTATTATAGAATAAGTTATGTAAAGTTTTGTACTCTTGTAATAGCATTTTGAGATTAGTTTCATGTTTCCTGAATTTATTAACTTATATAATAAATTATAATAGTAATTTAGAGCAGGCAGCAACCTGTTGCAGGCATGCCAGATTTGGCATGCACTACAATTCTCAGTGGCGATCACTCTACAAAGTTATCGCATAAAGATATATCGTCCTGTCTGTCCTCTCTACAGCAACCCACCTCATGCCTTCTTGCCTTTCATTTTGCTTTGGTGTGCCAATGCTTGAGTATGATTTTAATCAATTCACGTCATATGCTCCAAGTTACTTTTAACTTAACAACACATTCTTAGTTTTATTGTGAAAACTTGTATTTTGTTTGCTTAATTATTGTGACAGTTTATACCTATGTGTTTAATTAAATGTCCACTAAAAAGAAAGAAAATCTGATGTTTCCAGTTTTCAAGAGTCTTGGATGAATGAATATATATTCGTGCATAAAAAGAATCATGCTGTATGTGTGTTATGTCACAAAGTGTTGTATGTCGTGCATTAAGTATACAAAGACATTTTCAAACTAAATATCATTCCACATTTCAGAATTCCAATGAGAAATTTTAAGTTATAAAAAGAGCTGTTTCTGGTTATAAGAAACAAGTTACATTTTTTTTTAAGCAAACGATTGGAACCAAACCTAAAGCGAGGAATGTAGTTTTGTAATTGCTCATTGTGTAGTTGCCAAAGGCAAAACTTTCACAGATGGTGAATATATTAAAGGACACATTTTTAAAAAGTGTTGAAATATTGTTCAGCAATTTACCAAATCTACAAACAATATTACTCCGAATTCAAGAAATTTCAGCTTTGGTGGGAACTATAGAAAGACAAATAACTGAAATAGCAGAAAATATAAGAACAAAACAGAATTCTGGATTACAAGAAAATATTACATTTAGCACTGCTGTTGAGGAAAATGCTGAAGTGAATGATGTTGCATGCTTTGTTTTGTTATTATGTTGAAGTTGTATGCCATTTGTTTTTTATTTTAACAAATATGTTTAAAAGACACATAATACAAAATATATGTATAATTTAAATTTTTTATATATATTGATGGAATAGTTAAATTTTATTTTTACATTAATAAATACCTTTAAATGATGCATAATAAATATATAAAAAAACTCTAAACCTCTATTCTTGACCTCTATTCCCTAATTTTGCATGCATTGTTGCGGGAGTCAAATTGTTTCAAATATTTCCTACTATGCAGCACCCAGAATCATATTGGTAGATTGGGTTAACACACCACAACTGCAAGGTTACCGACTTCTGATTTAGGGGTATGATGGTACATTAAATTTAAAGATTAATTGGATTAAGAAAATCTTGTTTTATTATTTTACCATAAGTGGAAATGCATTTATTGTTTATAACTGATATTTGCTTTGTGTATTAAAATGTGGTTCTGTAATATAATTTTTTTTTTATATTTTAAAATTGCTGTAGTATGTTACAAATATTGTAGTGACAAAAATCAGCATGAATTATGTAAATTTGCCAGATTAGTTTCGAAGGTTAAACTGAACTTTCATCTTCAGTTCCAGATGTGAAAACAACAGAAAGGGAGCATATAGTCATGTGATAAAATCTGTTGTTAAATTAAAATAAAATATGTAAAATCTCTATTATTATATAATGAAGAATCTGTATGCATGTATGTTCTTCAGACTGTGGAGAAATGGCGGCACTTACAGCCATCAAACTTTGAGCACACATCCTCCTCCATCTGAACATATGCAATTTGAAGCGTAAATTTTCAATTTGTTTTTCATTTAATTTATATTCTCTGCAAACTTAGCAAAATTTTTATTAATAACCTCAATGATTTAAAAAGCTATATATTTCCACTTGGCAAAGAGTAAGATACTTTGTCTTTCAAATTTAATCAGCAAATTCAGCAATTTAAAAGGATTGTGCTGCTGTTCAGCAAAACATAAACTATTTAATTTTTCTTGGAGATTTAATGTGTCTGTTATTAATTAGCAAATTAAATGATTTAAAACCAATAACACAGCTCTGCATCTGTATCATTATTACTAGCTGGACTTACTAAAAGCATTGCATATATTTTTTTTCTTTTAATAACTATGTAGGTAGTTAGCTGCACCATAGATTCTCTATAGCTTGCCATTGCTTGTCAAAATCACATTTTCTGTTTCTTTGCCGTCAATATTTTTGTAGGGGTGCTATTTTGCATATGGTATGGTGCATGCTAAATCACATCCTAAGTAGCATGTTGGAAATCACGACTGATCCTTTGTGCACTACTTAGGGAAGTGGCATGGGGATGATTGAATACCAGAATCTATTTCATAACAAAATATTTCATTAGATGTCAAGAATTTTTAATGTTGTAAATGTGGTTAAGTCTTATTTTTTAAATGTAAAGTTATTATTTATATTACAGGCAATTACTTCTGTGTCGAGTGACTTTAGGCAAATCCTTCCTTCAGTTCAGTGCAATGAAAATGGCACATGCGCCACCTGGCCATCATTCTGTTATAGGCCGTCCAAGTGTGGGTGGATTATCCTATCCTGAATATGTTGTATATCGAGGAGAACAGGTATATATAATAGCTATGTGTGTGTATATACACTGAAAAGCCATTACATTATGACCAAATTCCATCTATAACAGTGGATTCGCCCAGGAACAAAACCACTGTGCATGCCCGGCTGATGTTGAAGTATATAAACTGCCTATGCATTGTCTTTTTAAATATAGCGCGATCAGTGACATAATGGGAAAAGCAGCTGATTTATCAGACTAAAGGTCAAATCCTTATTGCCAGGCGACTGGGAACATCAATATCAGAAATGGTGCATTTAGTGGGCTGTTCACATGCAATTGTTGTGAGCACATATCGAAAGTGGTGTATGGATGTTAAGACAACAAGTCACTGGTCGGCAGTGTGTCATTGTCGGCGCATTGATTCCAGAGTAGAGCGGAGATTGCTATGCATTGTTCGCCATGGCTGAAACATTCAAAATCACCACCAGCTACAACAGTGGCGAACCAGACAGTACAGCATACATTGCTGCGTATGGGTCTTCGCAGCTGATGGCTGAAACATGTTCCTACCTGCACTGAGGACACATCATCACCAGCTCTGTCTACAATGGGCCAATAAACATCAGAACTGGGCATTAAAAGAATGGAAGAAAGTTGCATGGTCGGATGAATCACATTTTCTGGGTCATTACATCAACGGGCATGTGCTAATACACCGATTTCTAAATGAAACCTTGTCTCCCAGATGCACAAGCCGGTGACAGGGGTATTATGGTGTAGGCAATGTTTTCATAGAGCACATTAGGATGCATAATCCCCATAGAGCAATCTCTGATGTCCGTACACTACGTGAGCATCGTTTTAGACCAAGTTCACCCATTGATGACAACAGTATTTCCGGCGTGGAATGTTTACCAGCAGGATAATGCACCATGTCGTAAGGGTTAAAACATCAGGAAGGGGTTCGAGGAACATTCCATTGACTTTTAACTCATGTCTTGGCCTCTGTATTCACCTGACATTAATCCAATAGAGCATTTGTGGACCCACCTAGAAAATCAAATTCATGCTGCCACACTACCCCCTTGCAATGTGCGGGAATTGCAGGACCAGTTGGTGAGCGCTTAGTACCAGGTACCTCAGACTATGTATCAGCACCTTGTGGAGTTAATGCCACACCGGGTGCTGACAGTTTTGAGGGCTAAAGGTGGTCTTACATATTATTAACAGGGTGGTCATAATGTGATGGCTGTTCGGTATATGTGTATATAGCTAATATTAATTTATTGAACTAAATGAATTCAAGTTTTAAATTCCAATCTAAAAAGTAAGTCTAGCTAATTAATTAATTATGTATCACAGGAAAACAAATCTTCTCAAATTTTTGTGCATATTTATTGATGTAATATCATTTGGTATATGCAGAAGGTGTTTATACATTGTAGAATAATTGCGATGAAGAATTAAAAAAAATTATTTTGGAATAAAAATTCCTGGCAATAGCTTATTATTTTAAATGAGAAATATTGTCTACTATGTTTAAATTTATTCTTCTCTTAAAATGTTGCATGTAGACAAACTAAGACTACTAAGCAACTGAAGGATATGTTTTTGTGCCTTCTGAAGAGAAATATTTCTGTTCCATAATAAAATGAATAGTATTAAAATTTCCAAGTGCAAAATAAGTGGCATTATTAATCAGAAAGGGAAAAATTACCAGTCATTACTTCAACATAGAAAGAAGACTCCAAATATATGCCCCAGAGAGGTATGTGCTGTTTTAACAATTTCTAAAGTAAAATTGTTGGTAACAAGAGAAACTCTATGAAGCAGAAATCACTACCAGTCTTTAAGTCACAAGTCTTTAAATACATCTATAAGAATAATAAATAATAAACCAAGATTTGCAACTTAAAAAAGGTATATTGTCACAATGTAGAACAATTTGTAGAATCCTGTATGAAAACTACTTAGAGATAAATAGAAATAAATTGTGACAGACCCTTGATGATGCATGAGTTTACCAATATGACTGCATTAAAAAAAAGTTATTTATTAACAAAAACAAAGAGGCAAAAATGTTCAAACCTGGTTCTGTCAATGCAAAGAAAGTTTCAGTAAGGGGCTTATAATTGTTGGAAGGATTCTGGGAAATTAAAAATAAGTTCAAATTAAAAATAAAAATAAGAGAGGGAAACTTGTTAAAAACAACATGATATCAGGAGAAAGTTTTACATTGGATATTTACAGAAGAAATTCCATTTCTTTATCCCTCAAAGAATGGAACTTTATCAAGAGATATCAACAAATCATAATTTGGAAAGTACCACTGCATTCCTAGAAAAAATGAAGACTGGTACATGTATTGCATATATATCTATTGTTGAATCATCCATTAAAGTGTGTTCTTTTCATTTTTAATACAGATTTATTTTCTGAATAAACTTCATATGATAGGTAAACTGTAAATAGTATTTTTGCATTAATTATATAATTGGTTATTCTCAATCCTTTCTATATTTTTTTATTTATTTATTATTTTTGAGCTACTCATAACATGTAGTTACCCAGATTAACCACAAGCTGTGGATGTCATTAATCAGAAACTAGTTAATCAGGAATTATTTCTAAAACTTTTTCGTTTGAAATTGCTGGATTTTAGTTTATCTGTGTTTAAAAGTAATATATTTCAAATTTAGCTGGAAGAAATAATGGTAACAAAAGTACAAGTATTTAAACACATTCAGGCAATATTTGTTCCCTAATTCCGTAATTAATTATATTATTGCAACCTGGTGATAAATGTAGAAGTAATTTTATAAGAGGAGAAAGTGTGTTATTTGTAGTACAGCAATGAAATTTTGAAATTCAAATTCAAGAAGTATATTATTATAATAATTTAAGCAAAAAGTATGAATTTTTAGCTATTTCATTAGTATCATTTTTTTTTGTTATGCTATAGAAAAAAAGTATTATGTATTGTTAAACTTACTTCATATAGCTAATATTATAGTTTTATCTGAATATTTCCTTTTTGATTTTTAGTATTAATAGGGAGAATAAAAAATTTTTTATTTGTAGACACATTTAGTTGCTGTTTTTATTTAAATATATTGCTAATTCTTGACTAGTTAAACAATTAAATTTTTGATATATAACAAGAATGTTATGCAATAGAATTATTTTCTTTTCTTTTACATGCAGAGGAGTTATTATTACTCAAGAGGATAGTGTATCTTTTTTTTTATTTCTTACATTAAGTATTTTCATAATTGACTGTTACTTTTTTATTATATCATAATTAATTATTATTTTTAGGCATATCCAGAGTATCTCATTACATACCAAATAGCAAAACCAGAAGCTGAACCTCCTCCACCTCCTTCATCATGACCTTCTAGTAAAATAGATTATGAAATTTTTTCACCATCTCTTTGAATTAATTGCATCCAATGCTTCCATGCTTCCTCAAGGAAAAATCTGGATATTTACACTCAGTCAAAAAATAAGAAGACAGTTCTGCATCTTCCTTTTTACTGGGTGATTAATGAAATTCAATTTGCATTTTTTGTCTTGAAAACACAACTTTGGATATATATATATATATCATATCTTTATACAAATATATATAAAGTCGTGAAACGATGACTTTGTATATATATATGTATATAAAGGGACATAATAATAAGTTAAAAATTAAAAACTAAATTTTGTAAACCTGTCCTGCACTATAGCTGCAGGATTGAAGTAAAATAAACTTAATGCGTCTAATGTTAAACTGGAATGAAACCAATGCAGTTCCTCTACAATTTTAATAATTGCAACTGTGTATAAGAGTTTAACACACTGTCTAAACAAATGAAAATTAAAATAAGAATTCATAGTAGAACAAACATGAAAAATAAAAATCTGAAAAGGAGAATGTGCAAAATTATAAAAATATAAAAATTAATCTCCTTTTACTGAAACTTCAATTCAGAACTCATCAGGGAAAATAAAAAAAAAATTCCAATTAAATTTCCATTTAAGACATTAAAAGTTATATAAAACCAAAATATCGAATCTCAAATGTACCAGAATTTTCTCTACTTGCTTTCAAAATGCTTGGAAAAAGGAATAAAACATAACATTGTGCCAAATTCTCAAACAAACCATAAAACTGTACATTATGCAAATTGACCATTCAAAAAAAAAAAAAAAAAAAAAAAAAAAAAAAAAACCATTATATGCAAATCTGAGTTCAAAAACAGTTACAAATAAAGACCAAAACAAGTATACCTTAAACCAAATTGCTGTTTAAACAACATTAAAAAATTGGGTGGTCCTCGATTGCGATAAACTAAACTTTTAATACCAAGAAAACAAAAAACTTTTCATAGAGATTTCTAGAAGTAATAAAATCTAATTGGAGTCTTAAACAGCTAAAAACTGAAAACCTATTAGACACAAAAATTGAAAAAAATGCAAACTTACTGAATTCTTAAGATGACCAAACTGCGTTCCTTGCCAAAGAAAGTAGAATTTAAAGCTGCTCTGAAGAAACAAAAATTTTGTAGTTCTTGGAAAAAGTATGCGGTAAGGTTCAAAGTGTCCAATAGCAGAACTAAGTATTTTAACATGTGTTCAAAATGTCCTATCCTGTTAAACTTTGTGTGCTATCTATAAAAATTATTACCGATAAGGAGGGTGATCGTCAGCTCCAAAATGGCGACTTACGAAACTTTTAAAAGATACTGTCCTCTATAAAATCTTAAAATGCGAAAACAAAACTGGCTCAAAATTGAGGAAAAGGAAAAATGTAGATTATACAATATAAAAGTCTTCATGTAATTAGGGTGAAAAAAAGTTTAACTTTTGATTAATATTCTTTATAAATTAAAAGCAGTTTTTATGTATTATGAATTAATATTTATAAGAAATTATTAATAAAAATGAAAACAAAGAAGTTCCCTATGAATTATTCTCGGTAAAAGGTTATTTGGAAATTTAAATTTTAAAATAACTGTTGCAATTCATTGAAGATTGTAACAAAGTTGACAAATCACATTTGGCATTATTATCGTTTATAACAAATATACCAATTTCAAAATGCGCCAGTGTATAAATTCACCTATATCTTGAGCAATTTTGAATAAAAAACTCAGCAGGTATACCTAGAAATACATCTTCCTTAAGACAATGGCAAAAATTTTATAGGTTATAATTCAAAATGTTTTTCAAAAAATTTATAAAAATTAAAAAATAAATCATAAAACATGTGCCATGTTATTTGGATTGAATGTAAATTTTGAATTCCAAAAGAAGGAATCAAGTAAGTTTAATAAAAAAAGAGCTATTGATGAATATGTACCAAAGTTAATTAATATTAAAGAGCTAAAATTTTTAGGCCAATTTTTTAAAAAAGTTACCTGTGTGATTTTTGTGAAACTCTGCACTTTGGTGTAATTTAAAGCATAGGATTAAAATATGGAAAAAAATTAGTATTTCAGTTCAGGAAAAGTACAATTGTGTTGAAATACCTATTTTAGATCAATGCTGTATATAAATCTAATCGTATGCTAAGTCACGCTTTTGAGGCATGAAAAACGAAAGTTGAATTTCATCAACTGGCCCAGCAGAATGGGAAATATGGATTTTTTTTTTTTTTTTTTTAAAGTTGGTGTACATTTGTTATCATTTGACTTTGTTTTTGGACCCATGATTGAAAAGACTAATTTTTTTTTAGTTTGTTACAAATTTTATTTTTATACATAACTGGATATAGTGGAGAGCTTGTCCTAAAAATTGATGGTAAGATTTATATTTTTGCAAAGATGGGCTCTTTGAGCATTTAAAAAATTAAAAAATATTTTGATGCTTGTATATATATCCAGTTAATATTAATAAGCTTTGTCTTTTGAAGAAATTTCATTGATTTTATCATCATTGCACGAGTTTATAAAGAAGAATTTTCAATCATTTTGTTTTTCTATGAAGCATGCATTGTTATTCTGTTTGATGGAACTTCATCATATGTAAGCATTTAAATTTCTGTTACCTTTTGCTACATAATTTATATAAAAAAAACTTTTTACTTGTTCAAATTATTTTAGACATGTACTTTCCTGTGATATGTAACAATGTTTAACATTTTTTAATGCAGTGGACCATAGTGAATGAACTAAGAATTCCCTTATACTGTGTTAATTTTGTTTGTACATGATTATTAAACTGTGGTGTTGAAAATTTATTATCTTTGTGAATTTTATCCAAATGAAACTTAAAACTGAATATACTATAAATGGAGACTAATAGGATCTAGTACAGCAATGTTTCAGGGCTAAGTTTTTGTGAAGAACATTATGTGAAGTACATTTTATCAATTAATTCATTTTAGTTGTGTTTTTTTTTAATATTTATATGACATCTTTTATCATAATTTGCTCCATCATTTACTAATTATTTTCAACAGTGACATTTTTTTTTCATTGATGAAACTAAGAAGTTCATAGCTATATGTTGATTTGTAATATAGTTAATGTTTCTATTTTTGTTACAATTGTTGAAATGCTGTTTATATATATGTTCTTTTGTTGAGATTCGGTGAGCACTGACATTTGAATTTTTTGACATAATAATTTGTGAACTGATATTTATATTGCTGACACAATTGAAATTTATTAGTTTAAGTAACATATATATTTGTTTCCTGTTTTTAAATTTGGTTATAAGTTATTGCATTTTTAAATAAAGGAAATGGGAAATTTTTTGCAATAAGTATTTAAAAAATTATGCGTTATTTTAATAAAACTAAATGGTTTGAGATTTTAATTATTGGTGAATATTTCATTATATATTTGTGAATAGCAGATTGTCTGCAATAGTATCCAATTACACAATAATTGTGTTATATTTTTGCTAAAATAGTATTGTCATTTATTTTTAGTATTTTGCCGTATTAGTTTTTCGATAGTGTACTTCATCTATCAATTAACTGTTGTGTATGATTGATTATTCTTATGAAATTACTGTGTGGAATAACATATTTATTTTTTTAGTGATTCAATCAGTTGAGGTAGTTGAAAATGTTTTTACTAATATATGCAGATAATAGGCAGAAATTTAAAACTTTTATGTACTCTTTTATATCCTGAATTTCATGTATATTAAAATAGAAGTTCTAATTATAGTCAATTTTTTTTTTCCTCTTGTGGAAGGGGAAGGGGATAGATTTGAAATTTTCATTCCGGACTCTTCACATTCCAATGTCCTGCAGCAATTTTTAATCCTTTTTTCAAAAATCTGTGAAGTGACTTATACATAACTTGGTTCTTCAGAAATTAATAACTTTTAAGTTCTAAATTATGGTGTTTAAGTTTCACTGTAATCGTCTGTTACTTGCTTTCATGTTTGACACAATTTCAGTGTTTTCAGTTTGTCTTTTGGCAATATTTATTTCATTAAATATTGAATGTTACATGTGTCATTTTCCTTTGCAAGAAAAATAAAGCATGCATAAAAGAAATTTGTAACTAACTAATGTAAACTTCTTTTATGGATGTTTTACTCTGTAGATTTTGTGTTTGATCATTTTATATCTGATTTGCAAGTTAGGATCATTTATGATAATATGTATTCCTCAGTGGAATACACCTAATTTGTTCAAATAAGTATCATTGAGAAGTAGATGCTTCTCCCATTGCTTGCAAATTTGCAAGTACAAGGTGTGGCGAGTAATATCTCTGCTTAATTGTGTGGCATTTAGATTTTTTTTTGTTTCACATCAAATTGTTAATTGTATTTTTCCTATTTTTTATTATGTCTTTTGTAATTTTAACAAATTTCTGTTTCAAACTGCAGTAAAAATTCTTAACATGTTATTGATAATAATGAGATATCATTATGAAATTTTCATTAACAACCATTTCTCAGTTCAAGAATGTAGTTTTATGCTTGAAGGTTAGGAGAAGAAAATGTAGAAATGAAACATTAGCTTTATGCTAATTCATACACTAAGAATTACGTTAGTTCATTGTCTATAAAAAAATCTGCTTAAATAAATAATTTTTCAAGTTAGTAATAATAAAAATACTGTTATAAATAATTAAGTTAATAATTACCATATATAATATATCACAGTGTAATTTTTGCTAAATAAGTATTTGATAGATTATGAAACACTTTGTAATTTTTACACATAATTAATGTTTCTCCTAATCTCTTTTCTGGAAAATAAAATATACAACGGTTCTGTAAGATTTGAATTTCTTTTCTTAAATTATTTGGATAAAATTTACAATGAAAAAAGTTTCAGCAGATTATGTCATATTTGGGAAAAATGAAAAAGAATATTTATATACTTTTTAATCTGAAAGTATTAAAAGGCATTAGAAATGACATATTCTGTTATTTAAGTTAATTTTTTACAATGTAATAAAAACTGCAAGCATGTATCTTATATGCCATTTTATTGTTTTAATGAATTATTTGATCAATTATTATGTTCTTTCTTGGTAGACTATTTAAATCAGAATTTACAATTAAAATCACCATTTTGACTTATTTCAACAAATAATTTTTTAAGTAGTAAGTCACGAATTTGCTTTCACCACTCAGTAGAACATATAATGGATGGGGCATGTCTCATCAATAAAGTTACTTTATTTTATTTCTTTTTGATTAAAAGAGACAACAAATGTAGATTTATATTTTAGTAAAAGTAAACGTATTTTGTTGAAAATTTGGAACTGCAAGAGTGTTTGATAACTGAGCAATGGTTGTATTGAACAAATTTCTTTTAGTGATTTTAATGAAGCTTAAAAATTTTGCAGTCATGTAGTCTTTGCAAGTAATTAATATAATTATGCTGCCTATTAACACATTATATTTTGAGACTAGGTAATTTTTATAATCCTCGCTAAGAGAAGAAGATATTGGAAGAATTCTCTTAAGAAGGCCCAGTACACTGGTGGGCTGTTATGCCGTTGATGATGATTTAGGTGTGTCATCAAATGCCCCCCTCCCATGATTGTAGTCTATCAAATTTCCACATACTTAAATTTTGATCTTTGTTATCTGTTATTGAGCTCAAATGGATATTTTTCTTATGCTGAAAAGATGTTTTAAATAAATTCTTAAATATTTAACTTTATTCTGATATCTTATTTCAAATAACCAAACAAATTGGAACAAAGGATGTGTTAACTTTGATGTAGTACCATTCCTACTGTATGTTTTAAAAACTAAATTTTGCATTAAATTATTGCTTGGGTTACATTTGCTTTTAAAAGCATCTCATTTATTTTGTTTTTAATTACAATCAATAAGCTTAATAATATAAATTAAAACTATTTTAATAAAAAAATCTCATGATTGTATTTATCATTATCAAAAATATGTATATCTAAGATACATTGCAGCTTTTAAGCCATTGAAGTTTGCAGTAATAAGTGTTCTTGAATCTCATTCTAAATTTGTTTTGGATCAGTGAATTGTTTTCAGATAAATGTTATATTTGTTATATTTTGCAGTGTGTGATGCAAAGTTTTTGTACATAAACTTTTATTTATGCTGAATTGTATAAAATAATATTGAGTATTTATGCAATAAAATATTTAAAATACAAATTGTCTTTATTTTGTGCTAAGATGGGGGAAAAATGTCTTCAGTAGGTCTTGCATTTATTTTGAATTTCAATTCATGACTTAAATTACATGAAGAAATTATCCTTTTTATATTAATTAGTTTTCAGTTGGTATTTAAACAAATATACAAATACTAAGTTTGGCTTATAAATAGGCTTCACAACATTCTTTAAAATGTATTAATTATTAATAAATGTCTAATATAATGTAAAAGGCTAATGTGAATAGTTAATTTATCAGAGTAGTGTTATTTATGTGAATTGAAACTTATATCTACATGATGATAGGTTCTTTGAGAATTCTCTATAATAATAAGTTTTGTCACAGGAAAATGTTCTAGTAATTTTTGTGTTGTGTGCTGATTTTGATTACAAAATCAAAATTTCTCCACCAGACTTCATTTTCCTGAGGCAGAACTTCCCAGTGAAGCTATTGTTCTATATCAGAGGCCAGTGTGGCTATCTTTCTCAACTCCAACATCAGCTGGGCTGTCTCCAGTCTGTCTCAACATTTTGTTTTTAAAGTTTTAAGATATTAACACGATCTGAAAGAATGGAAGGCTGTTTATAGATTCCCCAAAGCTAAGTTTAAATGCCATCCAACTTCATAATAAAAATGAGCATCCATCAGTATCATTTAAGTATGTTATTCATATGATAGAATAACAGGAAAATATGAAACTTTGCTAAGCAGTATAAATAATAAACACTAATGGCATATCTGAAGTGATCTGAAATTGATAGCTTTAGTACTTGGATTAAAATATGGATATACACAATATTGTAGCTTTTGTGTTGTGAAGGTGGTAGTAATAAAGAAAAACATTATGTTAAAAAGCAGAAATGCTAAAATATTTCCCTTGTGGGTTACAATTGTTATAATTTTTTTATTTAAAGGACTGATATTTATTAATGCACCACAAAGATCATCAGTTGTGTTCCAGTAATTTTCTTCAGAACTGTTGAAATATAAATGAGTGTATTTTAAAGCTTATTAGTGAAACTATTAAGTATTTAAAGAGAGACAAATACAGTACTGTTAACTGTGAAGAAGATAAAAAAGTTTTGGCCCACCTACAGATGAACTGTAAAGTCGTGAAAAATAGTTGTTCACACTGGCTCGAGATCCTGGTGAAATGGCTGACCGCATGAGAAGGAGAGTTTTCATAGTCTTTTCCATGTACAACATGAATACAAGCTGGTTTACTGTAAAACGTCTTCCACGAGAGTGTCTTAGCCTGCTATGGCATTATCTAAAAAATTCCATCTAACCCAATCTGAAAATAGTTTCTGAAGCTAGTAGTTATATTGGAAGTAACTAGTAGTTATACTGTAATAGTAGATACAAAGCGAGCAATGGCAGCAGTGGAAAAAAAATATTTTCAGCACACGAGACTGTGTATCGGAAATTCTGAAGATATGCTGTTTTTAAATATTTTGGATATAGCTGTTGAATTAAATTTTATGGTTTAAGTGTGAAGTATATGATATTTAATAAATAAAGGTAACACACAAGACATTAAATAAATGCCTCTTTGGACGTAAAGCTTTCAGACTTTTTTTTCCATAAACTTTTTTAAAATTTTAAATCGTAAAAAGCTACTTTTGCGGTATTTCACCAAGACATGAAATTTTTGCTGAAGCTAATAATTATATCCAGTTGAACAGGCTGTCTTCATGTCAACTTTCATGATTTTTACACCTTGTGAAACAGAAATAAAAGGCAGTTTCCCTTATAAAAATCCTATGCAAACCTATCCAGACACATAATCCTTACATGCTTTGCCGTAATCTAAATACCCATGATATTTTCACTGTTATCTTTCCAAGTCAATAATTTTTATTGAAATATAAAATGAAATAAAAGAAATGAACAATGACATTATATCTTTCGAAATTTCTTCATAACACGGGTTACCAAGGAAAAGGACATATTTTAATCCTTTACTAAAATCTGATAAAAAATCTATGAAATAAAATATTAAATATATTCTTTGAAAGCAAATAAAATAATTCTTATAGCCGACGAATATGATATTTAGGAAATTCCATGTATAGGAGAACTGTTTTTTCAAGAGAAATTTGTCAATACTTACGGCTAAGAGAATTGAAATCTAGTGGTTATGAAAATATCAGGATTGCATTCAAATTTAAACCTGGAAAGGTTGCCTAAATGACAGCAAAAATGAAATAACCGAGGAATGCATCAACTGCAATTAAACGTAATTCCACATTAAATGAAGACAATTTTTTGGTTGTAAGTGAATTTTATTACCAAAAAATAAATAAAAATAACTCAAGTGATCTCAATGCTTAGGTTTAAAAAATGTTTGTTTTAAAATAAATAGGCAACTTCAGAGAAACAGAAGAGCAAACTTTTGGATATATACTAATTTAAAATTACAAATGCTTATTTTATTTATTATAGAAAATCAAATGAATAAATATTTGAATTTTGAAATATGAAATTTTTATTTCTTTACATATTAAAATAATAAACTTCGGTTTTTCGTTCTTCGCACATTTATTTAAACAAATACAAAATGGTTATACAATAATTTGACGAATTAAACTTCGACCGCCGGAGTATGGATGCCGAGAAATCATCTACTCTCCTCTGAAATACGAAATTGCCCCCTTTCTATGTACCTTTACTTCGCACCTAAGCTTGATTTTCCGCCTATCGGTGCAGAAAGACTTAGCGAGTGCAAAACAAGACATTTGTCTTCTCTGTCTGTCTGTCTGTAAGTTGTGCAGGCTAAGTACAGAGTGACATGCGTTCGCGATGTGCAGAAACAGAAGTAGAACATGTGTCATAGTTAACAAGTCAGAGCTTAAATTGCGCCGGAGCCCACGAAGTACTTCTCAGTTTCTCAGTATAGTACTTCCCACTGAGTACTTCTGAGTTTTTAAGATTAATCATTATTTTAGACGGATCGCACCGTAGCCTGTAAGTGAACCCAAATTCCAACAGATAAATTTTATTTTCATTATAATTGTCTTAAAAGTCTATTCTAACCTCTAAATGCAAGCTCGTCTTTCCTTCGGACATAAACCTTGGACAGAGGTTGAGACTTTTAAGGAAAGAAAAGACCCCGCTCACATGTCAAAGGCTTTTTCTCCAGCAAGTGCAATGATTTATGAGAGCGAGTAAATTTTTCGTTACTAAACTGAAAGTGATACCCTGATCGTGCACATGCCACGCTAATGACTTCCTACTGCAGATCTCCAGTAGACTTTTTGAACGATGTGACCAAACTCAGGGGACTACTACTGTCATTAGTATAGAGGAGTCATGTTTATTCCCATGTTGTTAATGGATCACATTCAGGGAAAATTTGCACTTGAGGGCAAAATTGTATGGACGGGACATCGCTGTCAGAAAGTCTTGCTCTTTTCCCTTTATTTTCAAAGCTACATTTTTCAGTTAAAATTTCTTTTCTTATCCTCATACTGTTTCTAGAATTCTCACTATTCTCCTTAATGGTGCTTTAATTCTTTCATCTTTTTCATTGGTGTGCTACAAAAAAAAGTTTTTGTATCAGTTATTCCTTGAAATAGCACATTATGCGTATAACCAGAGCTTAAATTCAGCCGGAGATTGGTTGAACCAATTCTTAGCTTGAGTGGAATCGTAATTCCAGTCGGAGCCCTAAAATAAGGTGAGATCCGGTAATTTATTTTTTATTTAACTACTTATAATTAATTTAATAATATATTAAATTTCTATTTATCTCTTTACATTTCTTTTAATTTTGATTAAATTAAAAAATTTTTTAATTACTTTATTTATTATTATTTTTTTCCCTTCTTCCATAGTGCTCCGGCACTTCTAATTTTAGAAATTAATCGCTGATTACAGTTAACAGAAACGTATCTCAAAAGTTCTCAGTACAGACATCTGGTTTCCATGAGTACGAAATTCTGCGGGGCGAAAAACAACCGAGATACAGATCATTAAGCAATGGAAAGCGAACGAGACAATACCTATGACAGAGCATCCGTACAGTTTTCCGAATGAAGAAAAAGCTACTCTGACGTCCTTAACCTCCTGTCCTCTTTTTCCTCCTCGAATCCTGTTAGCACCACTGAAACTAAACACGCGTTCTGCTGTTTTCTGCGTTCGTTACACCTTTCACGAAAAAGAACCAAACTCGCAGAAGCAGCATGATGGATTCGAAACTGTAATGCTGCAGAAGCATTGTGCCAGTTTCGCCTGCCCCATAATTTATCCAGAGGTCTATGTTCAAGATGAGCAGTGCACAGTTCAGTTGGCAAGTTGGATGATACAAATTAGACATACACTGAAGCTTGGCTGTTTGGTAATGTCTCTCAGACGCCGTTGTGTGTTGTCCGTTCAGGCGGCAATCCCAAGCTGAATATTCTAACTTTCACGCAATACATTAAGTACCAATCTGAAGGCGATAAGGCCTGTCAGTGGATGTTGCGTAAATTCATGAAGCTATACTCAGGACGGATGCTTACGGAATGATCGCGCAGCGCAACATAATTTTCCTCAAAAGGTTTTGATTTGTTACGGAGAAGGCGAAGAATTTTCCTTTTACGAATTCTGCAGGACGAGAAAAATTCCATCTTAACTGGGTACGAAGAATTTTGCTTACTTGTCCGACAGGAGTCCCCATGTCTTGTTATCAATAGCCATGCATAATGCCAAAGTGAATGTGTGGACTGGAGTGATGACTGATTTTTTTTTTTGATCCGTGGTTTTTCAGAAAACATTCGCCACAATTTACACGCCATCCAGTGTCATAGTCACAAGCTGTGCATCAGTACTACGCATGTTATTCCTGCATTGTGGGCACAGTACTTTACGGAAATGTCCTTCGGGTGCAAGGGTGTTCGCTACATATGGCTACGAACGTGAACCGATTGCTTTGAAATCACATGTTCTCCGATCGTTTTCCTTTCTCACAACATTCTCCGTTTTCTGATGCAGAACCGGTGGATCATTGGTGGTAGGGCTATGTTAAGTTCAAGATCTACTGGAATAATTCCAGTTCGCTGAATGGCTTAGAAGACAGTATCTTGAAGGAAGCACAGAATATCTAAACTGATGAGCGTCATATCTCAATCATTTTTCTCAATAACCGTATCTACACATCCTTGGGAATAACGGTGGACACGCAAAATATTTGTAACTTTAATCTGTAATAAACAAACTTGCTTCAACTTCTCAGTACTTTTTTTCATTTCCCTTTCATCTCCTAATATTTTCACTTTTGGTAAAGATTTCCATTAGAATATCCGCTACGAAGGCATCTTAACCCTTAAGCAGGTAGCCGTGCTTTACCGTAACTAAATAAAACAGATTAATATTAAAAAAAATGTTATTTTCTGTTTTATCCATATTGTTCTAACGCTTCACGTTTTTTCCGTCAAGGGAAATCTTACGCCAGTGTGAGATTCAGTTGTTTGTACAGGAAAGTTTTGCATACGATGACATTACCTGTAACCGCGCTGTCTCTCCTTTTTGTGTATCATGAATGCATGTCAATCTTTATTAATTCTGAAAGAGTTGCAATGGATACTTTTCTTTTATAGCTCCCAAAGTCATCGTAAATTGTTCAAGTTACTTTTATAGCCTTCCTATATATAATATAATATAGAATAATGACTCTTCTCTTAAATTAAAAAGGCCCACCAGTGGCCGAGTGGATAAGTCGCTGAACACTGGCAGTTTGGTTCGAAGTTCGAGTTCCGCGAGCTAGCCGGCTACATAAGCGCTTTCGTAGTTTTCCCCATGTGTAACGTAGATAAAAGCCAGTTTCACTCGAAACGTCCTCCAGCCCCCCCTTAGGCAGACAGCCCCTGAGGCTTGGCCGTAACGCTGCAAATAGAGCAAAATCTGCTGTGGACACCAGATGACTTTTTTTCTTGCACAGTTTATTAAATTATATACATTTTTTGCTGCACTTCATTTAAGCTTACTTCTTTGATTTTCATTAATCAATTCAGTTTTCACTTTGCGGTAAGGGATAAATATATAAAAGCGCAAAACCTCTTCATTAAAAATTGAAAAATCTGAAAAACTTAAAGCACCAAATACAGTTAAAAACAGTTAAAATTTGTTTATTTTCAATTGAAATTAGGCTTTCTACTCGAAAACAAGCAATTCGGCCAACCGGCAGAAAGAAAAAATATTCTGTGCACAGAATTGAAAGTTAACTTTTGGTCCCGCTGGACAAAAAGACACTGAAGTTGGTGCCCTAACTGACTTAATTCACTATATTTCTAAGAGTTTCAAATGTAAACAAACAACCGCCATGTTAGGCCTAGCCGCTGCTTGCACTTTTAAAACTTGATAATTCTCAACTATTGTACGTAAATTAACTGAAGTTTAAAAACCTTAACTGGAAAATCAGAACAACATAAGTTAATCACTTTTAAAGCCCCCCCCCCCAAAATAGCAACATAAGAATAATAAAGCAGAGTTCATCGAGCCTGATAAGGGGTTGGGTACACATACATTTGTGTGTGTTTGGTATGACCGATGCAATAAAAAAGGAGGTGCCCAGTTAGATGTTTATATGAGTCCCATATAAAAAATTACAACATTCTACGGCTAATCGTTTTCGAGTTATGCGAGATACGTACATACGTACGTACGTTACGAAAACATCCCTTACAGACGTCTTTGAAAAAAAAAATCCCTTCTGAATCTATTTAAAATCCATTTTACAATCCATTTGAAAAAAAAAATAATAATCTGTGCGTACGTACAGACGTGGCCCAAAAAATCGTCCAAATGGATTCTGGAGTGGACAAAATGGATATTTCAGTTGAAATATGATACCCGAAATTTTTTGAAAATTTCGATTACAATACTTCCTTTACTCCGTACAAGGAAAAAAAGGACAGAAAATAATAATAATAAAAAAAATATTTAATTATTTAAATGTCGCCTTATAATAAATTCGCATTAAGTTCACTTACACGTAATATTATCAATCATTTTTTCGATAATCCTTGAAAAACATTGATTAAATTTCTTTCACAGAGAAATGAAGAATGTCGTAAAATCTTTATTGATAAGAGAATGTAGACAAGCTGTTAGACTACATAGGTGATTAAACTGCGCTCGAATTTAATAGTCCTATAGCTTGGGATAGTTTTTGCCGTATTGTCTAAAAGAATATCGAAAATGCTTTCAAAGACATTTATTAGGATTCTGAAGAGCCATTTGCTTTGGGGGAGGGTAGATAGTTAATAAATAATGTATCTGTATTCTTTAGGTAGTGAATAAGAAGACTTTTCCTTTTATCTTTGGTACTTCGGGGCAGGTTTTACTAAGCAAGAACGTTTTATCGCTTCGAACTATTGCACTTTTCTTAATTCGCTAATTTTCGTTCTCGATCTTTATAGCTTTCCCATCGTTCGTCTTAGGTGTGTTTATCATTGGCAATACTACTTTATGTTATGGTCTACGTTTCATTGGATTTTTATCGTCGCCATTTGAGTTAAGTGACAAGCTACTGAACACCTCACAAAAATCGGATTTATTCTGTTTCACATTTGTATTTCTCTGGTATTGACACGGACACAGTGACATGTGCAACCATCTTGTCCACCATACCCTTGGACACGGCTTGGCAGTAATGAGATTCTAGCTTATTTTCCTTAGTGGTGTAAGTAGTAGTCATAGACCCGTATAGGGAAAAAAAATCTGCATCCTCACTCCCCAGGATTTACAACACTAAAAAAAAGTGACAGAAAAATTCAAACATTTTTCAGTGCCAATGATTTTTGTTATGGCTGAATTAATTATTGAGCAATATAAGCACATATTTATTGGATACAGAGGAGGAAAACACCAAACAGAGTCCTTTTGTTGGAAAAATTAAGAAGTGTCCGCCCCTTTTAGTCCAAAGGGAAGTTAGCCGAGAACGGCTCTTAGTTTCGAAACGGCATTCTGCGTCGGTGTACTATAAATGTCCATTTCACTTTTCAAATTGTTGCCACCAAATATTATCGCCGTGTATTATATTTAAAGAAACTAAGTAATGAAGAATCTGCATGAATGTGTGTATGTTTCTCGCATTGTGAATAACCAACGGTACCTAGAGCCATCAAATTTTGAATATCATAGTCCTCCATCCGAATATGGGCACCCGGAAGACCGAATTTGGACTCTGAGATTAGTTTTATTATCTGTTTCTCATTCTGTAAAACATAAACGGATTTTTGATAACTAAATTCAACAATTTCAAAGTGAACAGTGGCAACACTGTATCGAATAAAACATTTTTATCTCCAGCACGAGAGACTGTCTGTCGGAAATTCTTAAGATATGCTGTTTTTAAATATTTTTAGCTCAAAGGGACATCAGCTTAAATACTCTCGAAACGTGTATATATGAAAAAAAATGCCCCCTTTGCGCTTAATATAAAATCTGAAACCTTTCAGAAATTTTTTTTTTATTTTTTGTGTACGTTCCCTAACTGAATTGTAAAAATGTATCTGCATCAGTTTAAATTGCTTCTCTGTTACAAAGTCTTATAAGCGGAATTTACACTTGATTCAAAAATACAAAGTAGTAAAGGGAACTGGAAACTGATATTCATGTATATTTCATCACAAATTTGGTAGAAGTCGCACAGAATACAAATAGTGGTTCTGCACAGAATACAAATAGTGGTTCTGCACAGAATACAAATAGTGGTTCTGCACAGAATACAAATAGTGGTTTGGTGACATTTGTATTCCTTAGTGTGAGATGCGTAAGAAACATTAAATGTGCTACAAGCAGGAGGAAGAGGTTTTAAATGCAGAATAACGATACTTTGAACCAGATATTGTGAGTTGCTACTCAAGCAAGGAAAAATCTGTTTAAAATATTTTTTGCTATTAAAAATGCGTCAAGTGATGTGGGAATTCTGATGGACATGTATAACGAGATTAATTTTAACGATATCAGGTAACACAACATCCATCTTGAAATTCACGGATCAAGCAGTGATATTGAATTTTAAGGCTTTCAATTAATACAGTAAGACGTCGCTTAACGTTGTTTCGTTTAGCGCTGTTTCGTTTTAAAGCTCTTTTATTTGAATTGTGGTATTTCCCGAAATTCCACGCAGCGTTAGACCAAAGAACGTCTATGTAAAGAAGGAAAGGTTCCATAGACGTAATGTAAACCAGTTTGCTATTACGCCACTGGAAAGCGGAGGGAAAATTCGCTAAGGGATTTGGTAAACAGTGGAAGAAATAGTGGAATTAGTGAAACAAACCGGTATAGATGAGGTAAATGTGGAAGATGTCGAAGAAATAGTGCAAGAAACAGCAGTAAGTCTTTCTAATGAAGAGCTCAAGGAATTAGGGTACCAAGAAGAATACAAAAATATTGAAAGTATAGTGATTCTGAAAAAGAGCAAAAAGAACTTTCAACAGCATTTCTAAAAACCAGTTTGACCACTATAACAGAAATTATGGACCAATTTATTGAAAATGACCCAAATTTTGACAGGAGTTCAAATTCAAGACGTGGTGTTATGGATGCCTTATCCACTTACTAACAACTTTTTCCAGAGCGCAAAAGGAAAACGCAAATTACATTAGATACCTTCTCGATAAAAAGGCAGAAAAATGGAAATACAGAAGAAACTGAATGATCTGAAATGTAAACATACTGAGAATTTTATTTATTTTTATATGTATATTCGTTTATTATGTTTCTATATTTGTAAGAAATAAATTTTGTTTTATTGTTATAAAAATATAATTAATAAATTTAATGGTAAAATACCTGACCAATTTTCTACCCATCTTCCCCTAAATCCATTATTTACATGATGAAATAACCTCATTTAACGCTATCTCATATTACGCTCTACTTTGATGGAACGTATACTCCGCGTTAAGCGAGGTCTTACTGTATGTAAGAAGTGCATTTCGAAAGTCTATAAATAACCTCCCCCGCACAAACTATCTTTTCATTACTGTAAAAAAAAAAAAAAAAGGAGAGAGAGAGAGAGAGAGAGAGAAGAGGCTACATCCATTTGGAACAGATAGATTTAGCCTTATAGATATCGTTAAGGATGTATGATTCACGGAAGGATTTCAAAATACTAACTAACATTAACAGAAGGAAGAGAAAAATTCATTTCGACTTTTTATGGATTACTTTAAGACATTAATGACTCCAAGAGACGAAATTTCTAAAAATGTGACAAAAAAATTTGAAAGGATTCAGATTTTAAAATTACATATGTATATATATAATATATACATATGTAATACAATATCATTTAAATGATAATGATGTTTAAATACAATATCATTTAAATGATAATGATGTTTAAATAATGTTCAAATGATATTGTATGCTCTTAGAATTTAACTATGCTCTTAGAATATAATGATATTGGAAAAAGGAGTAAAATTCTAAAAGCAATGGCCTAAAAGTAAATTTGATACCTTAGTTCCAGAGTGTAAAAATACTTTGAATAAAAAATCAATTATTAAAAATGTAAAAGTAATTACAAAAAAACACTAAATGTAGGTATTGAGAAAAAATTCAACATTCAAAAAATTAAAACGCGTAAAAATTAATATCATTTTTGAGCAGAAGCTAAATTACATATTTAAAGCACAAGCTAAAATTACATAGAATGGCAGTAAAGGGCAATTTAGCTTAACTCGAAGTTCATCACGGACTTATCAAGGGAAAAGCGTGACAAATTCGAATCCAGCTAAATACCAATACGCGTTTCGTCAAACGATAATAATTCAGACTGAAACGTATTTAAATTAAGAGAAATATAAAAGAATTAACATATTACAGTTGGTCTGAATTCTTATCGTTTCTTTTCCCGACTCGCCTGCCATACATTTAAAATTAAAACACAACCGAAAAAGAAAAACTTTACATAAAGCTTGGTAAGCGAATGTATAAATAAAAATAAATGGGCAAATAGACCATTAGTCAAAAATACAATACATACATATATCAAAAACTGCTCAACTATTCCTGTTGAACGAAATACTGTAAAACTAATTTAATAATTTAATAAATAAATAAATAAAATAAAATAAATAGAATTATTGTAAATTCAGAATTGTGAATTCTGTAACAAAGGCACAAATATGAAGTCAAATTTATGGAAAATAAAAATCTAATGGTAATGATGAAATTTTCCCTTAATATATAAATAGCAGTTCTCTTCCTTATATCTCTCATAGAATTTATTCAAAATGTATTTTTTTTGTCATACTGTGAAGTATTTTTTAGGTTTATTTTAATTTTTATATTTATTCTATACGCACGAAAACGAAATGCGAAAACAAACGCCACTAGGTTAATTTTTTCCCCTCATTTTCATATCATTTAACGGTAAAGATTGCTCAGTTAGTAACAGTAGGTATAAATTTTATTTATTAAAGAATAAAATCCATTCTGAGGTGATAAATAGTAATTTAAACATTTTGGAGGGCAAATCTACTTAAAAATAGCTTAAGACACTATTTTAATTTTCAATTACGCTTTTTTTATGTAGACTATAGTTAATGTATAAGAGTTGAAAGTCAGGAAGACAGAATATAGCCTAAAAAAGAAAGAAAAACCTGAAATAGATTTATATTTCGGCAACAGAAAAATTATATTCTTTGCTGACTTCAGCAAACTAGCTTTTCTCTATTTATGTTTCAAGGTATAAAAAAAACTTTCAACAAATTCGAAAGTTTTGAGCGAACCTTCACGTGTCTCAATGCTTCTTGATGCTGGTCATAGTCAGCTACTTTATTTTTACCAAAGTATGAAATATTGAAAATATTTTGCGGTTTCTCAGCCAAAAAAAAAGAGAGTGGGGGGCGGAGGGGGAAAGCGATTCGATGTGGAATAAACGGGAAAAAGAAGAATAACAAAGTAGCCATCCATTCATCATTCACCTACACACGTCAGAAATATCCATCTTGATAAAAGTATCCGGAATAAAAAAAGGAAAAAACTGTTCCCATTTTTAACACGCATGGGAAGGAAGAGGAAGGAAGCTGAGGCGCATGCATTTTATGAAAAGGATGAATAGGTGCGACTGTCACCGTTGCCTGTGTTTATAACCAAGTGACAAGTGATAAATCGTCTAATGTATCCTGTAAAGTATTGTGAGAGATGAAAACAACGCGTATATGACATTCTCATTTTATTGAGCTGAATCTTGGTACTTCAAATATTTCTTTCTCGATTGGAATGGACTCACCCCACACCCCTTCTTAGTTCCAAGCTCTTGAGAAATTTTTAGCTTTCATAAGCTATTTGTGTGCGGAACTGTGGAAAAATGGATGAGAACTGGAATGTAAAATTTGGCCTGACGTCGTTTATTGAAGTTAAGAATCGGTGAAGATAAAAAAAGCGTAAATAATATCCAATGAAGATACTTCGAACAATTCATTTGTGATAAAGCTCAGTGCCATTTTTTTTAACGACAGTGAAAACAGCAAATAATATTTTGCTAGATGAGACGCACAAATTTTATGCGCTTTTTTTATCTCTCTTCGTTTATTTGTTTATTATAAAGAAGATTTGAAGGTTTCTTGCATTTGCAAATTTTAAGAAATATTTTTTCTGTGCAATTTCTTTCTGTTTTGGCTTTGCAATTTAGAAATTATATTTAGTATCATTCCCTTCCTATGGTAAAAAATATCATGAAACTTTTGACCTCTTTATTTTTATAAAAATGCGTGATATTTCTTGGTTATTGAACTAACCTTGTTACCTTCAGAAAAAGTATATATATATACTATAAGGCAGTTCTCTCGCCTTCTTCGCATGCTTTCGTGGTGCAGTGGTCAACACGCTGCTTGACGCGTATTCGAGAGGTTTGTGGTTCGAGTCCCGACGAGGGCAGTGCTCATTTTTCATCTTTCCTGCTTTTAAAAAATACCTAATGCCTCTACAAGTGGCGCCCGAACTAAAAGGTGGTGGATGATGATTCTTCACCACAACGATTTGGCGATTGTGGCCCCTACTTCCCAATCGGCCTTTAAAAGGGGCAGTATATAAAGTATTTCTTCCGCCTTCTTCGCGTGCCTTCGTGGTGTACTGCTCAACACGTTCGATGCGTATTCGAGAGGTCCGTGGTTCGAGTCCCGGCGAGGGCATTGCTCATTTTTCATCTCTTTTGCTTTCAAAAAATACCTAATGTCTCTACAATACGACTATGTATTGTAGAGACATTAGGTATCAAAAACCAGATCTATTTGTCAGATCTTGGACAAATCGAAACCAAAGATAATGGAAGGGGAAAAATTATGTTAACATTAATTTAAAATCTCTCAGCCTATAACAGATACACAGTGGTACTATCGTAGTTTATTTAGTATCAACAAAGCTAAAATCCTTTATTAAAATACAACAGTAAGCTCTATAAAATTCAAATTTTGGGGAAAAATCATCGAGGAAAGAAGAATACGTGATGAACAGTACACTTCATTCAGATTTAAAAATACCCACCTTTAAACATTGCATTCTAAAATGTGCTTTTAAAATTTAGATTACAATCGCGCACAATCAGAGTTACACAAACAACATGTTAAGTCACTTTCCCTTGGAAAAACGCACGCATTCTTTGCGAACATCTACTTTAAAATGCAGTGTTTTCACTGAAATGATTTGCTTTCAGTTCATCTTCAATGTAAACAAGCCTCGCCTAACATAACTATAGTGCACATATACTTACAGTCAAAGACAAGACAAGTGGCTTATTTTTATCTCCTCTTTTTTGGGCTGTTTTCATTTATCGGGTTTAAACGAACGTTTTCCGCCACCGAAAATATCATCTGAGCAATCATTTCGCGTTGGAATGTTTAAAATCATATTTAGTCAAACGATTTTTGGTATTGGAAAGGAAGAGACTTGCGTTAGAACACTGTTTTGTGAAATTTGTAAATAAATATCGTTATCATTAAGTACAAGGTGTCTGAAATGGAACTATCACGCTACAATATTAGAACTATAATTTACATCCACTTCTGTTACAAAAAGTCAGCTATAGAATACCACCAAATCATGTGTATAGCTTTAGGTACTAATGTTGTATCATATGATGCTGTGAAGGTTTAGTACCGAAAGTTCAAATACAAGGATTATGACGTTCAAGAAGCAGAGCGTTCTGGCCGGCTTACTGATGCTGATGAGGCTCGCCTGCGAGAATTCTAGAATAAGATCAGTAGGCAACCACTCGAGAGCTTGTTAAGGAGTTGTTAACCACTCGAGAGCTTGTTAAGATGCTAGTATCATGTTCATTAGTTGCGCTATGCATCGCATTAACTTGATGCACAAGTTCAATCGCTAGGTGCCGCATGATCTGACTCAAGCAGATAAGGACAAACGTGTTCGGGCCTGCATTAATCTGCTCGAATGTCAACGCAAGGACAAAATTCTGGACCGGATCTTCACTTGTGATGAAAAGTGGATTTACTTCAACAACGAAAGGAGGCCGAAAAGGAGGTTGGTTTGCACCCAGTTGGTCCTTCGGCAAAGTCGCAAAGCACAATTCGACTAACAAAAAATCATGCTTTGTATATGGTGGGATTGCCGTGGTATTATCCTCAAAGTTTATCCAGAAAAAGATAAAACATTTGACAGTAAGGTGCAGAGATACTAGTCCATGTTGAACCTGCTGTCAAAGAAAAAGGTCCAACTGAGTTCCGGCGCAAAATGGTAATATTCCATCAAGATACTGCAAGAACACATGTGTCTACATTCACCGGCTGGATTTTGTACGGACTCGAACGGGATGTTTTGCCACACCCATATAGCCCTGAAGTCGCTTCTTCAGAGTTCTATTTTTTTTCACAGGGGCAGCGACATCTTGCTGGTGCTATCTTTGATTCCACACAGGACGTCCGAAATCAGATTGATGTGTTTTTGGACTCGCGGCCGCCAAGTTTCTGAGCCGAAGGCTTTTTTAAATTACCAAATCGTTGACAAAAAATCATAGAACGTTTTTCGGCGGAAAGCTTTTCTTACAACCAGATAGTTTCATAGTAAAGGATAAAAGAGTTTAATTTGCTGTAACTTAAGAATGCTTCTTAATATTTTATAAATTTGAAAAATAAATAAAATATTTTATACAGCATGGATTGGCAACAAATAACAGATCTAGCAATCCAGTCTGCAAGATCACTCAAATATATTTAATGTATTAAGGAAAAATGCAAATCACAGCAATTTTCTGCAATAGAATAACAAGACTGGTTATGGAATATTCTAATTCAAAAATAAATTATCAAATCGCTGCAGCAACTTAAGCAATACTTTTGAATAGTTCTGAATAAAATAAATTTTATATGAGAAAAAGTTGCACGACAGTAAAACCAAATATTTAGTTAAAAATTGGTTGCTTAAAGTTAAATCCAGAAAAAATAAAATAATATAACAGAACTTAAATTGACATTTTCTTAAGCAGCAGTCAAAAGTTTGAAAAGAAATCACAAACTTTAATTTCTTGCCCAAAATTAGTCAATCAAAATTCTGGTTGAGAATGAAAAAATGAGAAAAGCTTGGGAAAATTTCAAGCATTCCTAAATTAAGTTGCAGATTGATTTTCTTGTCGTTTAGCATTTCTCGAGTTGCAACGAAACATACACAGTTTGGAGTGCCCAGATTAACCTTTCTGTAAATGAGGGAATTATTTTTTTTCCTTCGTGATTTTTTGAACGTTTCAGTAAATGTTTGTTTTAATTTTAGGCCATTGTTTATGTTTTAGTAGTAATTTGAAGGCACTAACTTACTTTCCAGTTGTGAACATAGTGTGTGGGCTGCCAATTCTCTCTTCCTGTTGCTTTAACTATTTAAAGTAACACTACTCGTTAAAAAGTTTTTTTTTCTGTTCTTCGGCTAGTGTGGATTTTAAAATGAGGCATAAAAGATTGAAACGACTGAAAAATATCATCTGCAGCTTAATTTTAACAACTTAAAAAAATGTAAAGGAAAATAAATAGGTAAATAATCTAAAAATAATTTTTATAATAATAATAATAATAATAATAAGAATAATAATAATTAAACAAAAGAGAAAGCTTTCAGATTTTATATTACTCTCAAAGAGGGCGTTTTTTTACATTTCGTGTGTTATCTTTATTTATTAAATGTCATGTTCTTCTCACTTTAACCACATAAAATTCAGTTCAACAGCAATATCACAAAATATTTAAATACAGCATCTCTATAGAATTTCCGATACACAGTCTCGCGCGCTGCCGATATAAATGTTTTTTTTTCCGTACAGTGTTGACTGAGTTCGTTAATCAAGAATTCATTAATTAAAGTTTTACAAAGCATGACATAGATAATAAAACGAATTCGAAATTCAAAATTCGGTGCCTATATTCAGGTGGAGTATTACGTTATTCAAAATTTGGTGGTTCTAGATACCGTTGTTTTTCACAATGAAAGAAACATACATACATTCATGCAGATACTTCATGATTTAATTTATTTAAATATAATACAGAGCTCTAATATTTGGTGTCAACAATGTAAAAAGTGATCAAGTGCAATTGTAATACATTTGTGTAAGGTTGAAAATTCGAAAGAAAAAATAAAATTCAAGCGACAGGTATGAGTAGTTGTTTGGGTTCTAATCCATTCATCAATGTTGGTCTAATGTGTTACCTTTTACATTACTATACTTAATTTTGGCAATTTTTTATTTTTAAGGATATTTTTTCCATTTTTAAATGCATTTTCCGACCATTTTTAAGAGCATTTTTAGGTCATCAAAATCCAGGCTCTGGATATCAGCAAGAAAATTTGGCAAAAACAATGCTATTTGAGGGAAATTTTTGCTAAAAGTCTCGTGCCAAGTAGTGCACTTCTACGTCTTGAATAATTTAATATTTTCTTTATCAACGATTATTATCTTTATTTCTTACGATGAAGTTATAGCAAGTTCCCCTACTCTACCGTTTGGCATTGCTGTTTTTAACAGCTAGTTTTAAACATTTGATTTTATGAGCTATATATCGAGATCCTGATTTTCTGCGGCGAATTAATTTTTAAACTAACATACTTCTCATAACTTATCAGGATTCGTATTTCTTTTTATCTGCTTGGAGAACATGACGTGTCCTGACTGGACAGTGAGTTGTCTGCAAACTATGTCCTATGGAGTATAGCAAAGACGACAAGATGAGAAGGGTGAAAATTACCCTTTATTTTTCTACGATTTCACAGTCTCTCCCGCATTTCGGAATAGAAAGATCAACCACTTGTGGTCCGAACGTAAAAGTATAAGACTACTAACTAACTAAAATCTAAATAAGAGCTAACTTTTACTATTTTACACAGATGACTAACACTAAGACTAGCCTTTTAAATTACTATGTCTGTAGTATGCAAACTGCGGAAAACTACAATACGACTTTGGCTTTCAAGAGGACTAAAACCTCTAGCCTTAAAGGCGGACAGTAACTGATGGCAAGATCACGTGAAGACTCGTCGTAAAGTGGCTCACTCTCTCCCCTTCTACTACGCTCTTGGCAAAAAGCCACAACTTAAATACTTAAGCGTTAGCAAGTACAATTTGCATAAACATATTCGCGCGTTAATTCTGGCCGGAAATGAAAAATAAGAGATGATAATAATGATTTAAAATAAAATAAACTTTAGTCAAACTTAAGATCCTTACAAACTCTTTAGCTTAAAACTGTCTGAAATCAAGAACTAACGTATGGTTTAAATTTTTAGAAATTTATGATTTTCATTTGCCCAGCTGTTTTATATACTTTTTTTTAACTTTTTGGCACTTTAATGTTAACCTTTTTGAGCCCTTATACGTAATTTGTAATATTCAGCTAGTTAAGACCGTTAAATAGGGGAATTTCGATACAGTTTCGATCCCAGGCGAATTTTTTTCATTTGATCATTTAAAATTTACAAATTATACTAAAGAATTCTTACTTCAGTCTTCTACTTCTTTAGAAAAACGTAATGCCTTTAATCCATATTAACTGCAAAATGCACATAAAGAGAGTTGGATTAAAATTAATGAAATCTGTAACAGATGAAAATAAAAATATAAGTGCCTAGGCAAAATCCTTTGAAAAATAATTAAAAAGTTCATTATTTTAATTGATGTAATAAGGCTTCTGTCCAAGCATCTGTAAAATATGCTCTGAATACACACTATTATAACGTACACTATAATTCCATTAACATAAATCAGAGCTTGTGTTCTAACGTAAGTAAGCCTCTAGATGGCCAAAAGGAAAGCCAATCCATTTATAAGCCATCTTTTCTTCTAACCAATAAGAATGTCACGTACTGTCAGCTTTTCCGATTTCTGACGTATCTCATATCACTGGAATCTCAAGCATCAGCATACCAGACAATGCATAACCAGAAATTGATTTCTTCTGGAAACGGTTGTTATGTATGGGAACCAGTCAGAGGTGTTGTAAAAAGAGTTGCAAATAAGTTAACTGAAAACGTTTTAGGAAGAAGACTTACAGTATTTAAGAAATGTTTTTTGAGTAATAATTTGTACAATTAGATGCAATTTAAACTCGTGGCAAAGTTTTGTTAAACGGTGGATTCTCACAACGCTTTGGGGTTTTGGAAAAGAAATGTTAAATTAATGAGAAACGTTGAAAATTAATGAAGTGTAATCAATCAGGTGTATGTTGCTGTATAGAATTCATACTTGAGAGTTCCTAATTATGTTCCTTGATTGAGGAAAAAATTATACGATGTAGTTAATTATATTACATGCTTAATAATACTACATGATATTCTATAAAGTTTAAATATTTCATGTAATTTGCGGACATAAACGATATGATCTAATTCAATATCATATAGTTCATGTATATATGTAAAACATGTATATATATTCAGCAAGGGTGCATATGTATTCAGCAAGGAATGTATATGTAAGCAAGCATGTGTATTCAGCAGACATATATATGTATATGTATTCAGTAAGGATGTAGTATATATACATTCTTGCTGAATTGTTAAAAATTGGAGTCTTGATCAAACCTCTATGATGATAACATTCTGCACATTGCCAGGGTTGCACAATTTGAATAGGCTTAACAGAGACACGACGACAACAGCAACAGGAGTAATCATGAACTCCATTTAAGAGAATAATTGATCCTCATATAATCTTATAAAATTTCAGCGTCTGTTGGTTTATTTTAAGCGAACATATTAAAAATTTAATCAATTACTAACAGCCCTGAAATGAGAGCTTTTGTAAAACTTCTAGTCAGGTACAAGGCATTTACACTACAATAGAAGATTTTATTGAAACCGTTTTTACTCTGCAAGAGAATAAGATACCAAATAAAAATAAGTACAGATAAACTGCGTTATCCGGAGTTCAGTTTTATTTTAGGTGAAGAATTTTCATGAATTACACGCTGTCGCCTTCTTCAGCAACAGCTAAATGAAGGACAGGCATCATAAACCAAAACAGAAACTATCTACTCATTTTAGAGAACGTACTAACAAAGTTAATCAACAAAGTCGTCAATAAGTTAGAATTCAAATCATTGGCTAATGTACAGAGAGTTTTACGGATATGTAAAGTCTTAGGAAAATTAAATTTAACACCTGAGGAATTTTCTTGGATGATTTTTGGAAAAAGAAAAATTGATCTCGTGATTTCAGAACTAAAATATTATGACACAGCTTATTTTTGTTTCTTTTGCGAACATTGCGAATGTTTAAAAGGCGATTGGTGAAATGAAACATGCTTTAAATTTTATAACATTTCCTGTCAATGAGTCTTGATATACATTGATCAAGTCAAGAAGCATGGATCTTATGTTCGGAAAAAGAAAATAAATCAATCAAATATTACATAACATTGTTGGTCCACAAACCACAAATTCACTTTTGATTTTGCCAAAGTTATCCAAAAAGATTTTCAGTTGTTGAATTAGATTTTCGTAAGGCTTTCTAAATTTGTAAAACTTTGTCTACATTAATTAGTGACTTGAATTTTAACCTGCATTTCCTAAATCTACAAACAGATCAGCTCTAAATTTGATTCTATTTTTTTATACAGATAGCGCTGCTTGCTTTGTTTTTTAGCCCAAAGGAGCGTTATCTCAGAAGGTCTATTAATTTTGTTTTGGCATTTTGCGTCGATTCGCTAAATGTCCGTATCTGTTGCCACCAAATATTATCGCCTTGTGTTATATTTAAAGAAATTAAATAATAAAGAACCTGCATAAATGTATATATATTTCTCGCATTGTGATTAAGTAACGATACCTAGAGTCATCAAATTTTGAATAACGTAATCCTCATCCGAATATGGTCATCTGGAAGGCCAAATTTGGAACCTGGAATTTGTTTTATTATCGATTTCACATTTGTAACACTTTAACGATTTTTTGATTAAGAAACACAACGATTTCAAACCGAGAAATGGCAACACTGTACGAAAAAAAAACACATTTTTATCTCCAGCGCGCGAGAGTGTGTATCGGAAATTCTAAAGATATGCTCATTTTAAAAATTATTTTGCGATATTGCTGTTGAATTGAATTTTATGGTTTAAGTGCGAAGAACCTGATATCTAATAAATATAGGTAACACAGAAAACGTTAAAAACGCACCTTTGGCCGAAATGTCTTTCAGATTTTTTTTTTGGTCACGTTTTATATTTAACTGATTTTTTTCCGTTACTTTTCTCGTTCTTTTCATTACAGAAAGCATCTCTACTTAGCTGCTAATAAGTTCCCGAAAATTAACTGTCTTCGCTTTTTGTCTTTCATTTCGTTGCTGGATGATTGAAGAAAGTGATAATGCACAACCCCCGATGGCGCTTTTGCCAAAATAAAACTGAATGCCATGTAATATTGTTTATCTGTGCTCTCTGCCAATTTGAATGTTTTCCCTCGCATGTTTTGGAGCATTCAATTAAAGACACAAAAAAAGTCAGAATATTTTATTTCGTTTACCTTCAATTGGTTAAAAAAATGGATTTGATTAAAATACTATAAATGCTTCAAACTCCACCTATTTGGAATAATTGACACCCTAACCCGTCCGGATAAACAAAAACAACAAAAAAAAAAAAACCTGGACAAAACAATGCTGGTTATGATCATGTGATATAAGTGATAATTTAAAATATTATATATCATGTTGAAAAACATGTGGTACTTCATTCTCATGAATAAAACATTATACAAAAAACAGCCCTAGATCTACCAAATAGTTTCAGTTTCGCTATTGCATCCGGGAACTAAAGTTAAGTCCTCTAAACCCTATTAGAGAAGATAGCAAATTATCGCTGTGTCTTAACCAGTCACAAAGTACTGAAGGCGGTTTAAAGGTTTAAAATAACCTTTTTATTTTAGTCGGGGTTTTTCCCCCCGACTAAAATAAAAATCTGAAAGGTTTCAAATTAAGTTCAAAGGGGCGTTTTTTTAACGTTTTGTGTGTTACCTTTATTTATTACATATCACGTTCTTCGCACTTAAACTATAAAATTCAGTTCAACAGCCACATCGCAAAATAATTTAAAATGAGCATATCTTTAGAATTTCCGATACACAGTTCCGCGCGTTGAAGATAAAAAGGTTTCTTTTTTCCCGTAGATTGTTGCCATTGCTCGCTTTTAAATCGTTTGAGTTTGTTCATCAAAAATTCGTGAAAGTTTTACAGAATATGAAATAGGTAATAAACCAAATTTCAAATTCGGACTTCCAGATGAGCATATACGAGTGGAAACGTACGTTATTGAAAATTGGATGGCTCTAGGTACCGTTGTTTTATCACATTTATGCAGATTCTTCATTGTTCAATTTCTTTAAATATGATACACAGCTGAAATATTTGGTGGCAACAGTTTGAAAAGTGATTCAGACTTTTAATGTTTCCGACGCAAAATCGCGAAGCGAAAACACCAGTCCTTCGGGGACTAAAGCCCCTTTGGACTAAAAAGGGCGCAACTTGGGCTAGAGACAAACTACCACCTGTGGCTATTCAAATTAGGCAATAACAGGGAATTCAGTTCAAATGCGGGTAACATAGCCTAAGATTACACATTCACTAAAATAAGAAATAAGCTGGCACAGTTTTGTTAGCGGCTCGTAAGCATCAGCTGGTGAGAATGTAAAACCAGAAATACCACTTTTAAATAGAGCTGGAGCTAAACTAAGAGCAGGTGCGACTGCTAGAAGCTCTATCCTTTTCAGATTAGAAACCTTTAGTTTAAACACATTCATTCATTCTGGTCAAACATTCTGGTGAAGAATACGGAAAGAAGAAGTTATAGTAAAGATGAAAATCATAATTAGTAATAAGTTAATATAATATACGTTACATGTTAATAGAAAATAACTGCTTACAGTTAGGCCGCATTTTACAGTGGATGGAAAGGAAATTAACAGCATGTTATAAAATATTT
Organism: Stegodyphus mimosarum; assembly: GCA_000611955.2. Taxonomy (NCBI): domain Eukaryota; kingdom Metazoa; phylum Arthropoda; class Arachnida; order Araneae; family Eresidae; genus Stegodyphus; species Stegodyphus mimosarum. Next base: position 137,684 of record KK121746.1, on the reverse strand, counting down.
TAAAATCTATTTTCAGCAAAGTATGCTCATTTTTTTAAGCCTCTGCTCATGAAATAAAAGAGAGCAGTAAGTTTATACGAAATACTTTTTTATTAATATTTACAACCTGCACATTTGCCTTGTAAGGCCAAATTACTTGCAATTAATTTAATAGTTTCTTAAAATAAGGGATGGTCATAAAACTACTTTCCCGATATATGAATCACTAGCCGTCTATGCGTTCAGTCAATCGAAATGAAATTTCAGACTTTATTATTTGAAGAAGTGCGCTCGAGATTGTGATTATTTAAAACAGTAGAGCTCACAGTTACAGTGAAAACATTTCAAAATTTTCGAATGGTAGCACTCACGGTTTTACTGTGCAGATTGATCAGTGTACTGAAAACCATAATTTTTTTCCAATTGCGGGCACTTGCTTATAAAGGCATTGGCCTGTAGTAAAGACAGAAATGGTGGCCATTTTATTGTGGAGGCACCTAATAGGCGGCCATCGTTACCTTCCTATGAAAGGACAGAGAATTTTACATCCATGCCTTCTCCGGGATTCGAACCCGGAACCTGTGGTATTCCTGTATGGAATTTCTCTATTACTGCAGTATTTTCCGAGCAATGAAAAAGACAGGTACCATTAAATTTATTTTATAAAGAAAAATCGCATTTTTTCAATTTCCACAATTAAATATAGTCTACCTTCGTCAAAGTTAATAATTTATTAATGCAATTTAATTAAAGTATTGCTAAGTGTTTAAATCCTACGCTTCATGATTTATTGTGATGTTACAGGATAAACATTGTTAACTCATTTGCCTTTGTCGATGACGGAATTATATTTTGTGCGTTTCTAGTAGACAAAAAACTGGTCTTGAACTTCTTTTAGTTTATTAATGCCCTTTCTGGAGTTCTTTTTCTTTTATACCGCGTAGCATATTTCTGCCATCATCATCTTCTTATTACTTTCTTTTCGGACATAAACTTATTATTTATTAGCCCGTAAAATGTGTAGTCTGCTGGAGTCTAAAGAATCTGTCGATGTATTTCTATCCTGAAAAAAGCTATAATGATAGAGATGAATGTCAAATGAGAATAATTAACGATGTATTGAAAAGGAGCTAAAAAATGGACTAGCTTAAATCTAAACCATCTTTGGAGTTTATAACTATTACTATGAAATCTCCTACTTTTAATGTTGCATTTTTTGTAGTAATATTAGAGAATCTGTTGCTGTTTATTAGCACTATATATGCGGCAAGAATGTACTGTTATTTTAATATTGTTTTCTGAACACATACTGCTGGTTCTTGAAGATTTAGTAATGGGTTCGCGTTACTAATTATGTTTGCGAAGATTAGGACAATTCTTATTTTTCTTTAGTGCTTAAGCATGCTGAGATGCATGTTCTGAACTTCAAAACGCGTGCCCCTATTTCACTGAGTGAAACTGACAGTTTTTACGGAAGCGGAATACACAAATATTCATGATGTGACCAATGAGTGTTTCCTCTCCAGAAGATGCAAACTAGGCAAGGGACAAAGACGGTTCCTTGCCGAACCTTTTAAGTTGATGACTTTACTCCGTTTTTGAAAGATGAATCTTGGTATTCTTTTATAAGGCATTTTCTCCCTCCTTTCAGAATGCCTTCGTGGTGTAACGGTAGCACGCTCGGCGCATATTCGAGAGGTCCAGGTTCCAGTCCTAGTGACGGCCCTACTCATTTTTCATGTCTCTTGCTTCAAAATAACCTAATGACTTTACAGCTTAATTAGATAAGAATAGTTTCACTTCATTTACATAGCTAAACAATAAGATCGAACAATATAGCACCAGGTTATACCAGCAGAAAGAAACTTTATTCCTATCGAATAAATGTTTTCTTCGAATGTTTACTGCAAAATAATTTAACAGTATTTAAATTATTCATTACAGTGTTTCAGCATGGTGACAAGAAGTTAAATAAAAATAATTAAAGTGCGATTATTCGATGCTAAACCAAACACCTTTTTTGAAAGCAGTAATTACAGTAATATCGTAATTAATGAAAACAGTAGCACTTAGGTATTTTGCTGTTAAAAAGATCATGGACATCATAATTGCACATTTTAATTACTTCATTAATAATAGTGCGGGGAATTTTGTAAAAATTTTGACACAAGTGACAACAAAAGGTACTGAGCTGTGGACCGTACACCGAGTGATAATACAGGTATAACATGGCAAGTTTCCAAGGAATAACGTAACGAGTGATAATAAAGGTATAACACAACGAGTTTACGTTTTGCTGCAGAAAACAATTCTGTATAGTTTGCAAGGGCTTTCTGTTAGTTCTGCATAAATATGTCCAGGCAGTATAAATATAACATTTTCAGTGTTAAGATACAATAACACGCCGAACAAATATTAAATTAGAAATCAAGCAACAAAAATAAGCATTATGCTTTCAAATTTTCACAGGACTAGTTTCAGTGGTTTTACCGAACCATCATCCTAAGCTGCAAAAGCGTAAATGAACGAGAGCTTTTGAACTTGAGACTTGAAATTTTCTTCCGCTTCTCGACATTCTGCTCACACGTAACACATCCAACTTCAGTACTGCGGTTTACCGTAAACCTTCATCGGTTTGCCTTCCACCACACTTCAAATCATGTCATCCGACTAAACAAAAGTTAGCTTCATTTTATTCCTGTTTTCCGTGCTCTTCAAGTTTGCTCCTCCAAACTATCCCTCGATGAAGAACTAAATTATTTAAAAGCAATAGCTATTGACAGGGGCTTTTCACCTAACATTATTAATCAAGCAGTTAAAAAATTCTCATCTCAACACACCAAAAGGCAGATTCTTGTTTTAGGAGATTATAAAAATTCTGTTCTCATTCCCTTCTTTACATCAATTAGCTATAAAGTTACACGTATTTTACAGAAAGTTAACTAGTTTTACAGAAAGTTGCACTAGTTTCAATCGTTTATTCTCTCATCAATAAAATTCCGAGTTCCACACTCAAGGACCCCATTCCGGATATGAATTCCTGGGGTATTTACAGGATTTCTTTCCAGTATGGTTTAATTTACATTGGCCAAACTAAGAAAGCCTTAAAATTTCACGTTAAGGAACATGAGGCATATGTTAGAAAAAGAAAGCCTGTTGCCCAACATTGTTGGTCCGAAAATCCCACTTTCAATTTTTCTGCTGCCAAAATTATTCAAAAAACATCTTCCATTGGTAAACTGGATTTTCTAGAGGCATTTCACATTCAAAAAATCTTTCCGTTCTAGTTAACCTAATACCAATCCATCTTTGCCTTCAGCCTTTAAAGAAATTATGTTTTAGTTCTGGTTTCATCAACAGATGGCGCCAGTAGCTTGTCTCCTGTTCAGGCTTCCTTATCTTATCTAATAATTATATCTTATCTCGTTCATTTGCGCTTTTGCAGCTGAGGATGATGGTTCGGTAAAACCATCGAACTAGTCCTGGGAAAATTTGAAAATATAACGCTGATTTTTGTTATTTGACTTTTAAATTAATATTTTCAGTGTTCTTATCCACAATTGCAAATTTTTCCTGAAGTCAAATTTTTCCTACAAGTTGCAAGATGTCCATACATTGCCATGTAGAGACCGATTCAAGATATTTAGTTAGTCAAATATGTTGCACTAGTTTCAAAATGTCTGGTTCAGCAAAATATTTAGCGATTGCGTCATCTTCCTCTTGCAGAAAAAATGTGAATTTTTTTATCTCAAACGATCGATGTAGCACGTTACCATGCAAAAGCTATTATAAACTGCAATAGTATAGCAGGATCGTGTGCTCACCTTTCATGTTGTGGCATAGCGTTTTAAAAAATCTGGCTTTCTTGTTTGGTCTAGTTTTTATAACTATGTCTATGGTACATTCTAACGCCAAATTCAACTGAGGACTAAGCAACTTCGATGCAAGTGCTTTCCTGTAGATAATGCAATGGGCCCAAACAGCATGCAGTGTTTTGTTTTGCTGCAAGTAAGTGCCTGCAGTCCCTCATAGCGTCCAGACATTTATCAAGCACCATCAGCACCTATGGCGATGCCCTTTTTCCAATCTAAATCCTCTCCTGTTATAAACTTGCCAAGCATTTCTAACAAATCTTGAACCTTTGGACTTCCGATGATACTCTTACAGAACAGAAGATCTTCAACAAGGCTGGGGGCGACCGACGTCTCCAAAAAACTGTAGGTGAGTCCATCATCCCAGAAGGCACAACAAAGTCGAGCTAGAAGAAATTGCGATGGTAAATATTCAGTTTCAAGGAGAAGGGCACAATTCCATAAAGATAGAATTTGCATTTTCTTTGCCATAAAAATCTTTAAAATAGGACAGCATTAACTGATCGTAAAATATTTCAGTCATCGCAAGTTAGAGTGCTTGTTTCAAAGTACTATCGACTAAGATATACAATGAAACGGAGAAACCTACGTTCCTTCACCAGGGAAGAAACTTTTTGTCAGACTTTATTAATTTCCGGACGACTTTATCATGCTAAAACGAAGGATAATAGAAAAGGACAAGCCTTAAATTTTGAATATGCATTTGCATCGTTAATTACTTTCCTGATTAGATGGGATCTGTCACCATAATGAAACAGTTGTTGTTATCTAAACAATTGCTTATATTCTCATCTCAACACACCAAAAGGCAGACTCTTGTTTTAGGAGATTATAAAAATTTTGTTCTCATTCCCTTCTTTCCATCAATTAGCTGTAAAGTTTCACATATTTTACAGAAAGTTAACTTTTGGGTCGTTTATTCTCCCATCAATAAAATTCCGAGTTCCACACTCAAGGACCCCATTTTGGATATGAATTGCTGAGGTATTTGCAGGATTCCTTGCCAGTGTGGTTTAATTTACATTGGCTAATTTATTATCAGCAAACAATTATCAACAATTATCAGCAAACTATACCTGGATGAGATATACGTTGCTATCGTCTCGCACTCATTGTTTGAATTCATTATAAAATTAACTCATTTACATATTTCTTGCATTTTTCCCGAAGTTACATTTCACATCTGCAAACTATTACATAAAATAAATTTAATTTCATACTAATATTAATTAGCATTTTTTTATTATGCAAAGCTATATTAAGGCCACATTTCGATTTAGATATACTATTAATATCTAATAATTTCGTATTACAGCGCAGCTACACAATGCTGACTGGATGAGAAGCTGGATAACGTATAACGAATGGAAAACATAGACCATAATTTTCAAAAATTACTTTAAAAATATATTCAATTACCGAAAAAGAAAAACGTATTTTATGCACTCACAAGCAAATTTCATACATTCAGCAAATTTTTGAAAACACATTTTCAGTTAATTCAGAGCTTTGTAAGGAAAAATAAAAGATAGGTTTAACATAAATTGTTTGTTGCTAGGTGTCTTCTTTCTCTTCCTCTTTTGTTGAATACAGATATGTACATGTGGGGTGTGAAAAGTCGCAACTATACGTACGAGGACTGTGATGATAAGGATAAGGATAAGGGAAGGGGGACGTGGGCACTATACCATAATGGTTAATCAACCACGTTCACCATTATCAAGAGAGCCCCCTCAGATGTTAACAGGGTGACAAAGTCGGCTCACACCAGCCTTCGAAGCACAGAGCCGAATGCATGCTCCGCGCTGTTCCTACACCCCAAGTGGCCACAGCAGTGTTTACATTTTGCAGAGTGTAACAATCTTTGCACAAGATTACGAGGTTCCGAGTATTAACAAAGGTTAGATTTCAGTAGTCGGTATTATAATGTAATACTCATGGTTCTGGTAACAGTTCCAGAAATAGTTCAAGTAATTTTCAACATATTATATGTGCGCAGTGAACGTCAGAAAACAAACTGCATTTGCCAATTACATCTATACATAATATTATTTTTACAGTTTGCGATCAGAACTCATGTGCTATATACTATTGCGATGATAAATTACATATGACATTACATTCACAGATATAATTAAATATTACACAGTACTTTAAGTATACAAAACGGTACACCAAACCTGTACATTACTGTAACTATTGCGATGACAAAGTACGTATGACATTACATTCTTGTAATTTCAACACAGATATATTTAGATATTACATGGCACTTTAAGTATGTACAGCGGTACACTATACCTGTACACTACTGTAGTATATGTACGTTATACTATTACCCTTATACTACCCATTCAGGAACAAAATATTATGTTATGCATACAGGTGCAGGAAACAAACTACACGTGCTAATTACATTTATATTGCTGCGTTATACGGGTTCGTGGATTTGAGAGAATCCGATGAAAACACGATGCAGAACAATAAAAAGCACAATTTATTTACAAGAATCACTATTTACAGCACAGTTCCAAAATTACCTTTAAAAGCATCGCAAATCTACAATAAATAGGCTGAAACAATCAGCAACACAGCTTCAGGCTGTAACTGTAAAGGTAGCTTCACGGCAACCCTAAACTTATAATAAACACCGTGGAACAATCACCAATACACTGTCAAGCTATACTGTAAAGGTAGCTTCACGGCAAAGCACTATCTCGATCGCTTCCCGCTCACAAAACTCTCGCGTAGCTTAGCACTCACAGTAAGCAGCTATTCTCACAATGCCGGCTCTCAGAAACGCAGGGGTTTATACAGTTTTTCCTTAGGTTCCACACGTTTCGAGAAATATCTCGACAGGAAGTTATTCTAGAAGCTTCCCGATTGGACCACGGGATATCGCCAATTTGTTCGCCAAATGGGTGATAAAGTCGCCAATATGGCAACCCTCCCATACACTATTTTATGGCAACCCTAGTGCTATGCCGGAAAGCTTACATACAGGCGCAACCGCCGAATTTTTCGCAACACTATATACAATTATTTTTACACTTTGCAATTAGAGCTTATGTGCTATATACCATTGCGATGACTAAATACGTATGACATTACGTACCTGTCTATACATTACTGTAACGTATGTACATTATACAATTACCATTATACTTCACAAACAGGTGCAAAATTTTATACTACGCATACAGGTGGAGAAAACTCAGGATAAAAAGTCTGAGAAAAACCGCAGTGCAGAGTACTTCCAAATCAGTCAGCTGTGTTCATTATACCATTTGGAACATTAAACAGCATGGCTGCTCTGAACCAAGTTATAGAAGCTGTTATTTTAACAGAATTTATTTAAGCTGCTTTTAACTATTATTCTAAACAAAGCTGTAATTATGTTAACGAAATGCCCGTTGTTATACTTTAATATTAAGACGAAAAGCTGTTCATGCATACCTTATTCTTTGCGTGTAGTTAGAACATTAAACAATGTAGTTGTTCTTTCCGGAAGCATACTTCAGAGAAAGAAAGAAAAAAAAAGCAGCATGATGGATAAAAATTCGAATATTTTAATTTCTTTCGTAGGTGCTTGGAAATAAACCAAGACATTTTCTTCTTCTTTTGAGTATTTTCATCATTTTCCGAGACTATGAAATTTAGTGGAATTATATTACTGACTAGGCATAATTTAAAGTGAGAAGGACCTTTCGGCATCTCCTATATATGACACCACATATTTGATTAATTCATATTTTCTCCGATAATATGTGGCTTCGAGATCTATTTAACTGATGCAATGAATTAATACTTTCCCGCATATTAAGTCACTAGAAAGCCCGGCGGTCATACGAAATGACCGCTGTTCTAGATTACATAAATTGTAATTAAAATGATTTGTGCAAATGTGTCTGCTAATTCAAACTGAATTACCCAAGGCAGGCGGCGAGGACGTCCCTTTGCTTACTGCCCCAAGGGGTTTTCCCCCTGCTTAATTGTCCAAAGTAGAGTACAGTGAAGGAAACCACTGGCGGTACATTTCTTAAGAGCCACCGCTAGCTCAATAAATAAAGGTGATTTAAATAATACAATGTTAATTCACATGTCAAAGATCTATTTGTTATTTCTTGTATAGGGCTTTCCATCATTTTCAAGTTTGTGATTGCTAATGCAAACAAATGTTCCCCTTGACACGCTCAGTTTTCGTTCAGCTGAAACTTCAGTTTAAAATTCAATGTCGGAATAAAATCGGGCAAAATTTTAAACTCTTTACGCGAAAGGATATTTAGCATAAGAGTTTGGGTGAACTTATCTGATGAGATGTACTACGCACAACTCGTTAGTCGGTTTCGTCTCCTTTAATTTCTCTACGTTTGCAAGTTTCTAGGTAATTCATAAGTAAATATAGTTAAATGCATAATAAGCAACAATTGTATGAATTAAAAATACTTAAATGTTCTTAAATACCATGATAATTTAATTAAAACAATGATAACTTCATGTATGGTATTAGTGTATATGGACTAGTTGAATGCAGTAGCAACTTCACCCCAATGGCTAGTACAGTTACACAAACAACCAATAAACTATCGGCGACAAACAGACACTTAAGCCGCATATAATAAAGACTTCACCGCATTGACTAGTACAGTTACGCAAGCAACCAATAAACTATCGGCGACAAACAGACACTTAAGCCGCATATCACAAAGATTTTAATGGAAGAAAACAGAGACAAAATGCAAATGCATGCGTAGTTTAAACAACGGTGAACACTTTACGTTTTTTGAATTCAACTCATTTGTTGCCATCTCTAAACAAATCTTCGTCAGAATAAAATGTTTTTTCATAGGTTGTCAGACGATAATTTGATTGTAACGTTCATTTTATACCAACATAAAACAAGAATAATGCCAGTTTCAATAATAAAAGAAAGAGTTCAAAATTTAGTTCTCTTCAATCGTTATTAAAAGAGGTTGATAAAATTTTAAATTGTGCAAATATTGATCAAAAAGTCAAGTATAAGATCCTGTTGATTATAAAAAATGTATTAATAAAACTGATAATTAATTATTTATTGATCTAAAGGCGTGTTACGTAGTAAGAAGAAATGATATAAAATAAACATAAGGCGGAAGACACTAAAATTATTTAGTATGTTTGAAAAATTTTAAAGTTTATGTATTTTTAATTATATTAATTTTTTATGCGACAAGTGCAATATAAAAAGTTAAAACGCAAGGAAACATACAAAAGGAAACAAAATTGAAAAATAATCCTCCGTTTATAGTGATTCAGCGAAAAATGCCGTTTCGAGACTAATATCCCATTTGGGTCTAACGCTCCTTTTGGGTTATGAAACGAAAAACGCAAAACTAGAATTGGGAACAACAAACAGGTTGAATATTTTTCAAAGAGTTTATTAATAATTGAGCCATTTTATGTTAAATATTAAAAAAACTGCATCAGTACATCAAGCGCAGTTGTCACATTAATTAAAATAAAATTTTTATGCAATTAGGATCTGTGATTTTTGTTTCCGAAAACTTGTTCATTTTTGTAAAATTAAAAATAATATTAATACAAAAAATAATTAAACATAAATCTAATAAACCATTTTTTTAAACTTTTGCCCATTTCTAAATAAAATTGATATGCTTGTTATTTATAAGCAATTACTTGTATTCTGTATATTAGGAAGAAAAATTTGAGGGGGGTGATGAAGACAAATGTATCTTAAAGGAAGGTCGATGCAAGAAAAAGGTTGGGAATTCCGGGTTTAGAAGAAGCCTTGGACAACAGGTGCAGTGGTGTTGCCACTCCCACAATATGGTGTAACATCAGGAATAATATCGGAGAACTTCCTTATCTCTTGACAAAGAACCACGGGGTCCGTCGAAGTGGCCAGAAAGTGATCAAGGAAAAACTCCTTAAGGACAACTCCCCTTGCGCAGTTTCCTTGGGAAGCAAACGAAAAAGTTAAACGTGCGCCTGTCTGAAAAACGCCGGAGTAGTAAGTCGCGTCATAAAACAGGAAAGCTGCTGCTTTTCCCTTTCTGTAAGTGAGCTGTTATTTTTATCTTTCAGTTAACCAAGAAAACTTGTGTTATGTTTCAAAATAAATATTTAAAAAGACAAATGGTCTTAGTATTTCCATCATGAAAGTTCGTCAAACGTTACAACGGCCTCTCCAGACGCACAAGCTTCATCGCCTGTCCTCCGTCACAGTCGTTCGGGACGTCAAGATGAAGATCAAGCACGAATGTTGTCATCATGGACTAATCTGAAAAGCACAAAAGAACCGGTAAAAGAAAACAAAGTATCTAGTTCTTTCGCAATATGTAAAATTTTGTTGTGTGTCCCTTGACCATGACTTCACGTAGTCAACCATGGTGGATGTCTTATTTAGTCTATCATGGCATCCGATTTTCTCAACATCATACAAATCGTTGTGTTTAACAGCTGCGACTTTGGAAGCAAATTAAATTTGGGTCTCAGTTTTAAACCTGTTCCGTGTTGGGTTCTCTGAATAACGACTAAATAATTATCTTGTAAAATTTAGGCTTCTTTCTCTTGTTGTTGAATTTTTTCTCATTTTCTTCTTGTAATTTCATGATGTTTCTTTCAGCGTCATTTCTTATAGAACTGCCCCCCTTTTTTGGCGCAGTATACAGTACGTCTTAACAAGGTAGCAATACTGCTTTATCTGTCGCTATTTGTATCATCATAATATTGTTTTAATCAGTTCCTAGCTTCGCCGTCCAGATAGTATAGTGGTTAAGATATCAAATCGCCAGGGCTCGAATCCTGGAGAAGCCATGGCTGCGATTGTCCGTCCATTCATAGGAGACAACCGCTGACCACCCATTAGGTGCTTGAATGAAGTGGCCAAGCCTAAGTCGGCTAAGTGACCGCTAATGAAAAAACAGTTCCTAGCTTTCTTAGTGAATAGTGTCATAGTTTTGTAATTATTATGACTTGCATTTCTTCACCATGGGTCAATGGCTAAAAGTTGGCATCATTAAGAAAAGAAAAATTACTGTATTAGTAAATGATCCTATTCCATCATCGATTACCAATTCTTGCAAGGAATAACATAAGTTGCCGCATATTAGTGAAACAAAGCTTTCAGTTCCAGTTTTGCAACCAGGAAAGGTGAGAATCTATTATGAAGAATTTTTGTGATACTGATTTTCATTCTTAATTTTTCAAAATGTTCCTCTAGACATGCAGGTGTTGTTTGCGAAGAAGGCTAACGGTAGTATGAAATGGCTAACGGTAATATGAACTGGCACTGGCTTTTGGTAATATGAACTCTTCACTACTTACGCGTCATTTACAAATTAAACATTTAGATTTTAAAGACAAAAATCTGACTTTGTTAAAACGTTCGCTCTAAAATAAAAATAAATGAAATATAGCTACTTAGTTTTCTTCTGGTTGTACAGTTGTACTAATGGAGATGTTGTTGAAACCTCCTGTCGCATCAGTTACCGTATCGCCAGAAATAGCTAAAAATACCACTACCTTTGAAAATTTGATTTTATTCAGCCATAAAGACGCGGTTTTTTGTATGTTCGGTAATGAGTATATTCTCAAAATTAATGTTGCCAGCGGCAGGTCTATATTAAGTTCTTACTCTGGTCTCCTCGAATGTGTCAAAGAAGTAGCCCCCTTGGTAAGTGGACACATTGTTTGCAACCATCGACAAGTTCTAACAACGAAGCCCCTTCCTTCTGCTGGTATGAAAAACATCTTGCATGATTCTGTAAAAGTTGTCAATCTCATCAAATCTCACGATATGAATTCAAGGCTATTCTTATCATTGTGTCAAGAAATGGATTATATTCACAAAACACTACTTCTGATGTTCGATGGAAGTTTTAGTTGGTTTAGTTTGGTTGATGTGATTACGACAAAGCCCAGAGTGCTATCTGTCTAAGGGGAGGGATGCTTTCGTGAAGGACTTTTTAATAGAAACTGGATTGTATAAACGTTACAATGGGGAAAACCACCAAACCAGCCCGTTCGTGGGATTCGAACATCGGACCGAACTACCAGTGCTCAGCGCTTTTACCGCTCGGCCATAATTTAATTTTCCGATGCTTCTTCACAAACTGCATTTTTCGCCCAGCATCAGCCATAAAATTTCTGACTAAAAATACACTGACACGTTGGAAGGACAAAGTGTCATATTCGACTCTGTATGACATATATATATAAACCAATAATTCACAATAAATTATAGTAAGAAATCTTTCCGTATACCATCTCCAAGGAACAGATATTCAATTTATTGCCACAATACTGTGAAAACAGAATAAATATCATTAAGTAATGCAATTTACAAAATAAACAATTTGTAAATAATAATGATTGTAATAGCAAATACAAACATAACTGCATAAGGAAATATTATGACCAACTCGCGCTGGATTTTAAAATTGTTAGGCATTCGAAGAAGCGCAAAGTGTAATTACTAATTTTGAAACAGTAAGTAATTAATGATTTTAAATCAATAATGTATCTTTGGAGACAGAACATAAAACAAAACAAATTATACTTGATCAATATGTAGCAACTACATGCAATCAGCTTTTAAATCAATTTTTTTTTAAAGTTCAAGAATGCTTGTTTTTGTATTAACTGTAACTGATATTTTAAGACAACAAAGAATTTTTAGGAAAACAAAGAACATTACGAGAAGTTTTTTAAAATGGTCCAATTCCTTTTTTTTTTTGAAAAGTAAAATAAAATTTAAAAAAATAAGAAAATCTGTACTTCGAGAGTGCTCAAAATTAATGCAGGACATGATCGAACATTTGGAGCTTTAGTTACGCTTAGGAATAAAGGATTGTTTTTGTTTAGAAAAACACGTCTGAAATTCACGCGAAGCGACAATTTCAGAAGCCATAATGATCTGTCGTTTTTCAGTAAAATGCTTTGCTCTCATTTTCTGAATTTTCTCTTGTACCTGCTGAATTGTTTCAAATATTATAATGTATTCTTTATTCTTCTGTATAATTTTAAAAAAAATTATAATCCTTTTCTTTTTATAAAGTATTCTGGAACCGTTTATAGTATAACGGATGTTTTAAAAAAATCGAAACTGTTTTTAAACCAGTAATATTTAAAAATCATTAATGTGTGAGTAATACTTAATGTAGTTAAACGATATAATACTTAATATACGTAAATGCTATAATACTTAATGTAGTTATTTTTTGTTATAGTGTTTAATGTATGTAGATGTTAAGAAAACCAATGATAAGCAACAGAAGGTTTTATTGTAGAGACATTAGGTTATTTCCAAGCAGGAGACATGAAAAATGAGTAATGCCCTTGCCGAGACTCGAAGAACCTCGGACCTCTCGAATACGCGCCGAGTGTGCTGACCGTTACACTACGAAGGCATGCTAAAAAGGCCGAAGAAATACCTTACATACTCCTCCTTTTAAAGGGCGACTGGGGATTAGGGAACCCAATCGCCAAATTTTGGTGGTGGAGAATCATCATCCACCACCCTTTTAGTTCGGGCGTCACTGTAGAGTGTTTTAGAATTTTTCGATGTGAGGACACTGAAGAAGTCTGCAATGCCCTCGCCGGGACTCCAACGTCGGACCTCTCGAATACGCGCCGAGTGTGCTTGTCATCACACCACGAAGGCATGCTAAGAAGGCGGGAGAAATACTTTATATTATAACATGAGTAAAATTGAAGTACAATAGTTTCGAAAGATAAAGAGAAGTTTTCGTCAGTTGTATGAGTGAAAATGACAAAAGAGGATAATTTAACAACTTGAAAACAGAGAGAGAACTTTAGGAGTGGTCTTTCTAAATGATACCGAAAAACTGAAGGTAACTGCCGTACCAAAGGGCCCGGGTTTGAATCCTAGACAAGACGTGAATCTTTGCAAATGTATAGTATCTGTGCAGCCGAGGCACTCTAAATATGCTGCCAGCTGATAATCCTCTCGAGAGGTTGAAGGTAGGGAGGGAGGGGGAGACCTTTGGGCCCATTCCGCCGTGATGCTCTCCTTCAAAATTAGGGGCGGAATTGAGCAAAGTCTTACTGTCACTTGTATGGTGCTCAAGGTTCTTCCAAATGACAGACGCAGTCTTGCACTCCTTGCCGCAATGAATTGCGTGGGCTGCGGCTGTCAGACAAGTGTGTTTTTGTTTCATATTTGGCATACAATTAAATTACTCAAATTAATTCTTAACTCACCTCATTGAGAAACATTCAGACCTGTTTTTTGTTTTCAGTAATAAATTATTAATTTCACTGAAGTCTGCTTTCTCCAGGTAAGAAAAGGAAAAAGTTAATAATTAAAAAAAAATCTGAAATGTTTCAGATTTTAAATTAGGTCTAAAGGAGCGTTTTTTAACGTTTTGTGCGTCACCTTTATTTATTAAATATCATGTTCTTTGCACTTAACCATAAAATTCAGTTCAAGACCAAAATCGCAAAATATTTTTAAAATGAGTTTATCTTTAGAATTTCCGATACACAGTTCCGCGCGCTTTAGATAAAAAGGTTTTTTCCTCCGTCGAGTGTTGCCATTACTCGCTTTTAAATCGTTTGAGTTTGTTCATCCAAAATTCGTTAAAGTTTTACAAAATATGAAATAGATAATAAAACAAATTCCAATTTGGGCTCCCAGATGCGCCTGTTCGGGTGGAAACGAACGTTATTCAAAACTGGATGGCTCTAGGCACCGCTTTATCACATTTGGAGAAAATATACACACATTTATGCAGATTCTTCATTATTTAATTTCTTTAAATATAATACAGCGCTGCAAGATTTGGTGGCAACAGTTTGAAAAGTGATTCAGACTTTTAACGTTTTCGACGCAAAATCGCAGAACGAAAACAATAGTCCTTCAGGAACTAAAGCTCCTTTGGCTAATAATTACACCAAACCATGGCAACAACGTTTTTTTTTTGAACTTTTGCTATCGAATGACTTTTAAATTCTAAAACTTAGCATACCTATGTGTTTTGAATAAGATGTGTGTCTAAATATCTTCTTTCTTCTACAGAAATGGCTTGAATGGAACTAACTCTTCTTGCGTCATAATACCAAGATAATCAGAAGTGTCCTATAAGCCATGCTGGGCCTTGAGTTTATTTTACATGATTTCTGGTTTACTGCACTATATAGCTTTATATCAGTGAACAATTACAAATTTTATTAATTCTTTTCGTAATCAATGTTAATTTGACTGTGCCAATCAGTCTGCATATTCGGCTATCGTTTCCCAGTCGACCCTTTCATTGTCATCGGCGACCTTTTTAGGGATTTCGACCCCTAGGGGATCAATACCGACTCCATTGTGAACTTCTGAACTCGACGACGACTTTGCTTACTTTCCCGTAGAACAATACAGCTAAGTCAAATGAACCTAATTTTAATGTGAATTTTCTCAAACAAAGATAAATTATGCTTCAATTCAAACTCGGCCTCAGTTAACCCAGTTTATATGATACTTAACTCCAACAGGAAATAAAGGCGTAGATCATAGAGTAATAAATTTTTATCTTGCGCTAATATACATTCATACTTAAGGGAGATAATGTTTTTAGTTCAAAAATTCGACAGTGAGTGTTCGGTATACAATTATGAACTAGGACCCTCACACGTTTTACTATTTTTACAATGATATCTATTTGTCTATGGATATGTGTGTGACGATTATTTCACCCACGGCAACTCCTATATGAAACTTCCAAAAGTTTTAGTTTTCCATTATTTTACCTTTGTCCATTCATACCAAAAGTTGCTTAGGTTTTGGGTAAAAATGGACAACTGGATGTGGTATTTTAAGACGGTCGTGTAAATGTCACAACTGAGAGACAGGGTCTAAGCCGTAGCCAATTATAAAAGCTAAATTTGCACATGCGTAGATGTGTTTGTACCTTTTCCTCTCCGTTTTCTTACTCAATAGGTTTCTTGCATTCGCTCTGATTAGTCCAATCTTATACCAAGTCCGCGTAAAGTCGAAATCTTCGAAATTTATGCCAAAATCCCTAAACCAAGTTTTGCGATGTAACAAAGTCTGGTTACTAAGCAACGCAGTTCAGCTTAAACCCCTTCTGACATTTACACCACCGTCTGAACGGAGACTTTCACGAAGTCCATAACAGGTTTTAGTAAAGAACTCAAAGTGGTACGTATTTTGAAGCCCGTAACAGTTTTCAGTGAAAACTTATATAATAGGAAACTTTTCAATTTTAGCATATGAGACTTTTATATCAACGGAAGCAACATATTAGATTTGGGCTGAAATTGATAAACCGAAGGGAATACCTTACTTGAAACTGTGAACAGATTTTCGTGAAAACATATATTATCAGATAATCGAAAACTCATATTTGGTAATTTAAACTGACATGTTGATAACAACATGCATTGAAAGCCGCATATTACATTAATAATCATTCAATGTATTCTTGGAATTATTCTAAATGCAGCAAAAATAAGCTCATTATGAAGACGAGCTCTCGTTATGAAGCAATGGTCCGAAATAGAAAGAGCCAGTTTCAAAGAACTTTTTTTTTACAATATTTGTTTTGAAAATAACGTTGTTATAGAAGATAAAAATAATACAATTAATTTGTCAATGGTTATTGCACATAGATCTTTCTACAGAAAAATGTTTATGGGTGATGGAAAATATCCTAATCTTAAATATGAGCCATGGTTTCTCTATATTTTACAAGATTTTAGTGCCTCAATTAACCTATCAATACCTCAAAATCTATAACAGTTCTTAATTTATTCTAATAATTCTATGTTGAAAATAGACTCATACTAGAAAGAAGTGCCATTGACCGAAGGGCTTGACTTCTGCCTGTTGATCCGTGAAAGGTATTTTATTTCCCCTTCCCCCCAAAAAAAACAATGGAGGCATTCCTATATTGCCTTCTGAGGACGCGTTGTTTAGGGCTCCCCCGAGATTAAAACCTACAGGAACTGTGCTGTTCGGACACATAACTTGTAAGGATTTTAAGTTCACTAACGGTTATTTTATTTTAAAACTTTACTATCATCTCTTATTTTTTACTTCCGGCCAGAATTAACGCGTGAATATGTTTATGCAAATTGTACTTGCTAACGCTTAAGTATTTAAGTTGTGGCCTTTTTGCCAAGAGAGTAGAAGGAAAGAGAGAGAGAGAGTCCTCTTACTACAAGTCTTCACGAGAGCTTGTCATCAGTTACCATCCGCCTTTAAGGCCAGAAGTTTAACCCTCTTGAAAGTTAAAGGCGTATTGTAGTTTTCCGCAGTTTGCGTACTACAAACGTAGTAATTTAAAAGGCCAGTCTTAGTGCTAGTCATCTGTGTAAGATATTAAAAGTTAGCTCTTATTTAAATTTTAGTTAGTTAGTAGCTTTCTATTCTTTAACGTTCAGACCACAAGTGGTTGGTCTTTGTATCCCGAAGTTCGGAAAAGTGTGTAAAATCGAAAAGAAAATAAAGGGTAGTTTGAACCCTTCTTATCTTTGTTGTATCTTCTACACACATACGAACATAGCTTTTAGTAAGCTCCCTGTTCCTACTTAGGACTTCAATTATGTTTGTGAAATCAACTAGAAGAAGCACCAGTCCTGATAAACTGACAACTTCATACATTTTTGATTGTCCGTCCTTGCTGAATTGCTAAAAATTGGGGTCTTGTTTAAGAGATTGAATCTCTACGATTTTGCAGATTGCCAAGGCTGTCATTTCCGCCCATGGCACTATTTGAATAGGCTTTGTCACAGACCCGACAGCAACAATTCTATGTTGATCTTAGCCTAGGTCGTAGCAAACTGAGCATGATTATCATGCTGAAATCTTTTGACTTTCGCAAAGTTATTCAAACATGTTGTATTGCTCATTCGAATTCTGTTAAATGCAATTAATTTTACGGCTTTTTCGTTATTCTTTTCCTCATTCTTAACGCAGATAAATAAATAATCCCTTTTAATAGGATAAAATAAACCTTGCAACTTTCATTTTAACAAATAATCCTAGCTCCGAAAATTTTTGTTAGCAATTACTAAATAATAAGTGGTATGCTCTTTGGTTTTCGTTCATATTTGTATCCACAAATGACAGAGTGGGTAATGCTGATTGCTTGTCGTGGTACTATTCCTGACGAATGGATTGGCTGTGTATAATTTTTGGACATTTTCCCTATGTGTAACTTGAGTACGAAAATATTCCCTTAAAGTATGTTTCACGAAAGCATCCTTTCCAAAGTAGATAGCCTTGGGTATTTTATTATAATTCATTAATAAGTGAAGCAGGCCTTAAAATTCGTACATCATTTATCAGTAACAGAATTTTTATTGCAAGAGAGGCTTATTTGAGCTTGAGAAGAACTTTATATATCGTCTCTAATTTAAATATGATCAGCAGATCGATTGCCAAATAACATTTTTATAGGCTACCGTTCTCATTAATACCCCTACAACAACAAGACTTTTAAATTAATAAGATTTATCAATGTTTCGTGCTTTATATTTACTTTTACCGGCCTTATCCGTCAGCTGAGGGACTTTAATACGTTAAATGTCACGAAATATAAAACCATTTAACGAATAAATAAAATATGATATATGTCCGCGATTCATTTTTATTCACAGCAATAAACTAGTTTGCCATATCTAATCTGATTGCTTTGGATATTTTAATTTAATTTTTCTTTTAAATAAGCAGCTTTATGGCTTTCCTCTCTTTCTTCACGTTTCGTTTTTTTTTAAACTGTATTTCTTAAAATGTCTTTTGCAAAAATCATATTGTTACGGTTTTTTCTTCAAGAGTTCGCGGATTTGGAATGAATAACGACGACACTCGATGAAGTATCGAAACACACTTTATTGGCTAGTATTTTTCAAGGCAGCTCCAGAATCACGCTTACAGTCGTCGAAGAACTACTATAAACACGCTGAGACAATCAGCGACACAGCCTTCAGGCTATCAGGCTATAACGGTGAAGACCGCTTCACGGAAAAGCACCAGAGTACATCTCCCGACTCTGCTCAGTCGTTCCTGGAACTCCACGCACTCTCGAGACTCTCCACGCTAGAACTCGCGATGCACTCGACGATACGCTAGAGACTCTCCCGACTCTGTTCAGTCGTTCCCGAAGCTCAACACACTCTAAGATAAAACTCGACGATGCACTGCCTCACGATACACTAAGAGACTCACTCAATGCACTCGACGACTAACTCGGCACTAGACTGCGCACTGACTCTTAACTAACTCTGCAGTGACACAAATGACTCACTCTCCGCGTACCAGCAGGGTTTATATAGCTTTTGGCTTGTGTTCGAGAACGTTCTGGGTTAAACTAGTAAGAATTCGTTCCAGAAGTTTCTTCATCCGTCTATGATATATCGCCAATTTTGTCGCCAAATGTGGCAACCCTGCCTTCCCTTTCCATTTTCTGGCAACCCTAAACCTGCTTTGCGGAGCTATCTTACCGCACCTGGACATTTCGTAACAATATGTTTTATATGTTTCGTTAAATAATCATAGAAATAACGGAAAGAAAGCGCACTTTGTAAAACGCATTATTTTACATCAATTACATCAAAATTAATTAGAACGCTTTGCCTTAAGAATACAAAATTTCAAACTTTCGTTTTCATTTTTTGATGCTACACAATGTTTCATTACAGACAGTAGGAACAACTCCAAAAATAGAAGTCAAATCTTACTTTATATGTTTGTATTCCAGTCTTTGCAAAGAATGAGTCAGACCAATATGCCTGTTCGTTTATTTACCCAGTAATATGTGCAACTAAAGCATAAATCCCACCAATGTAGAGTTCCGTCGTAAATGAAATGTGGATACATCGAGATCACACTTTAAACCATGCATCTCATTCAATGGCAAATTTAACACAATGATTCAAAACAGTGGTAATAAGGAATACATTTTCATTTTCAAATTTCATTGTTTAGATTTCTGATGCTAATCCGATAAGCCTTTACGCGTTAGTCTTTTGCAAGAAACTTTAAGCAAGTACGTCACCACCAATTTCAAGTTTGTGGACATTGGAAAGCCTGTGGTGATGAGGTGTTTTTGTTATTTATTATTTTTTTATGCAATGGCACTTGATTATGCATCATTGGTCCTCATGCATCTTTGATGGATGAGATCGGAGCATAAAAAAATACAAAAATATACATACAAAAAGACAAAACAGTAATAAATTTTATTAAAATAACAATAACTACATCAAAACTGGGAAATGGAACAAATGACTATGTTATTATTAAGCATTAATAATAATAATAGTAATACAGGGTGTTTATGAAGTCCCGGACCCATTTTGATGTTTAATAACTCATAAAATAACGAATATATAAACTAACTTATGGCATTTATTGATGGAATAACTTATATATTTTCCTTTTCAGGTTTGAATATCTTTACTTTTGTAAATATCGTCTGCGCGTGTGGTTAACTTCAGATAATTTCATTTTCCAGTCTAAATATCTGTACTTTTCTAAATATCGTCTGCTTATTAATTGCATTTTTCTCTCTTTTGTTCATGATGTGTTTGTGATGTTTTCATGAATACCGTGAGGCACAAAGGGATTCCCCAAAGGTTAATGTGTGGTGTGGACGAGCGAGTCATTGGGCCTTTCTTTTTTACAGAAAAGACGGTCTCTTGAGTCGTATACTTAGACATGCTGGAAAACTTCGTATTTCCACAACTAGAAGAGCTTTAGAAACATGTTTTTTTTTGCCACAAGATTGTTCACCACCCGATTGGGGTACCATCGTTCGTAGTTCTTTGAATGACCATTTTACAAGAAGCTGGATTAGGCGAGGAGGTCCAATTCTTTGGCCACCCAGATCACCTGATATAACGCCGCTGGACTGTTTCCTTTGGGGATTTGTAAATGACAACGTTTACAGGAGGAGAATGTCGAACATGGATGACCTAAAAGCCAGAATTACAACCGCAATAGCCTCTGTGGATGCCGACATGCTTGCCGGTACCTGGCGTGAAATTGAATATCGACTTGATATTCTCCGTGCGACGAAGGGAGCACACGAGGAAGTTCATTGACAAGGGTCATAAAACTTTTTGAGTCTATCTAACCATTTATGTTATTAATTTTAATCTATCTTTATTATTTTATGAGTTATTAAACATCAAAGTAGGTTCGGGACTTTATAAACACCCTGTATTTTTTTTTCAATGGCGGGCACTATAACTTTATTGGCCACTCCTAAGGCCAGAAGTGGTAGCTATTTTGTTGTGAGGGCACCTACTAGGCGGCCATCCTTACCTCCTATGAAGGGACAGACAATTTTACATCCATGCCTTCTCCGGGATTCGAACCCGGGCCCCTTTTGGTGTAATAATAATAATAATAAGAAGAAGAAGAAGAAAGAAAGAAAGAAAGAAGAAGAAGACGTAATAGTAGTAGTAGACGTAATAGTAGTAAAGTGCATGCCAGAAGTATCAACTGTATAGATTTTCTTCCTTCAACGAGGAGCACTTTTTTTAGTAAATGGTCTTTGTCCATCTCAAAATTCTTATTGCGCAAAGTACACAAGAGACTGCCATACATACCAATGCAGTGCAGATGTTTAGTGAGGCAATCATCTCCGATCTCCAAACGAAACGGCGCAAATGCGATGGATCTGAAAGAGTTTGGTATATTACAAATCAATTCCTTTCACTTTAGTCTTAATTTCTTCAAGTAATTTAACTTCAAAACCTTGCTTAAGTGTATTTTTGACTATTTCATTGATGTAAATAGTACCCTCACTGTTATTTAATTACAAAATTTCAGTTACCTTTTTTAACTAGTTTATCAGCCTATTCATTATCAGTAATTGCAACGTAAGCCGGGATCCACTGCAAGACAACAGTCATCCCTTTTGAAGCTAGAAGATAATAAGTTCTGCAAGATTCAATAATTTTTGATTTCGCGACATTATGTGATGAAGTAAAAGCAACAAAAGCTATACTTAAAATTAAACAAAGATGGTTCAGGATTATTAATGTCGACAGCATGATGCTTTCCAGACAAATTTAGTCTGTATAGCTAGTTAGTGTAAACAAGCCCTAATTAATTTTAGTGCGTTAGTTCTAACAATAAATTTTACTGTTAGCAAACAGTGTATAGAACACTGTGAATGTTCAGGACTTTAGAGAATAAATTAATGCTATTAACTCTATTAATTCATCTGTATTGTTTATAATACAAAGTTCTTTTGATACCTCGTGATATGTTCTAAAGTTGCAAGTTAATAATTGTAATTTTCTTTTTTTAAAATAACTTTCGAATTTTCGTAGCTCATTTGGCGTCTATCCTAGATGAAGATGAAAAAGTCATATTTTTTACTTCCTTGTACGTAGTAAAAAGGAAATATTATAATCGCGAAAAATTTCGGGTACCATACTTCAAAGAAAATATCTATTTTGACCACTATCGAATGCAATTTAACGATGTTTTTGAGTGACATCCGTACATAAGGACAGACTAAAAGACTTTTTTTCTTCAAAATAATTATAAAACTGATTTAAAATAGATTCTGAAGAGATTTGTTTCGTGGCGTCTGTGCGTACATAAGTATGCATATATGTATCTCACTTAACTCAAAAACTAGGAGCCTCTCAGAACGTTGCAATTTCGTATATAGGGCTGCTACTATAACACGTAGATGTGCACCTCGCATTTTGGTTGCAATTGGCAGCATCAAAAGTCTATAAATATATGTATATATATATATATCCCCTCTGTTACTTGGCTCAGTGAGCTCAGTTTCTTTAATCTTATAAGTTAGTAAATTGTGAATTTTTTTACTTTAAAAATTATTGAATTATGTTGTTCTTATCTTTCGGTTAAGATTTTTATGCCCTTGGTTAATCTGCATGCAATAATTTCGAAATTATTAACAATTTAAAAGTTTTGTAAGTGCGGCTAAGCCTAATTTTTAGTTGTGATAGCGGCCATATTTGTTTACATTTGAAGCTTAGCAGAATAGTGGATTTGTTGCCAACCTAGAGAAACTAAGCTTCGCAACAACAAAGTAACGTCTTCTTATATTATTACGAATTAAATTATGCTTGATTCATTCTGGAACTATCATTTAAGTTATTAGCTGGTTTTTGCTTACAAATTGTAATTTTAATTGTAAAAATTGTTTTTTTAATTGTTTTAACTGTACTTGGTGTTTTACGTTTTTCTATAGCTTTCAATTTTTAATGAAAATATTCTGAATTTTTATGTATTGTTGCCTTACCACGAAGTGAGAACTGAATTAATTAGTAGCACATACGCATTAGGTAAGCTGCGCTGTATCGTTTGTGAAATCTGTTCCGGTTTTTATTTGTTTAATTTGATACATCGTTTTAGATTTATGAAAGTATTTGAATAAAACTTGTTGTGGTAATTCTTCAGATGCTATAATTTTTGCTCACTCTGAGTTATAAAATAAATGAGATGTAACGATGATGTAAGTGAACCTAGCGCCCAAGTGTGGCTATAGTAAATAAATATAGTGAACTTTAAAGAGTGCCTTTATTCTCTTGTGGTTTATGCGCTATTGACGAAGTAGATTTAATTCAAAATTCGTTAACTGTTAATTCAATATGTTTAAATGAAATGCAGGAAAATTGCGTGTAATTTAATATTCCGTACAAGGAAGTCATGTGGTGTACACATCAGATTTTTTTAGATTCATTTATGCACCGGTTTCTCACCGGAATTATATCGAAACGAGATCGTTAATCAATATATACGTCCATATGCCGCTGCTGTTGGACCTATGTTTCTTCTGATAGACGACAATGCGCGACCATATCGAACTCGGGTTGATGAAGAATATCTTGAGGGTCACTGTATGGAGTGGGTGAAATGTAGCGGGTCACTGTATGGAGCGGGTCAATTCCCAGACCTGAATCCAATAGAGCATCGTTAGGACTACTTTGGAAGACAGGTGGCTGCTTTAAATCATCCTCCAAGGTGTTAGATGAGCTTGAGCAAGGATTACTTCATATCTGTTGGTTGCTTTCCATTTCGCTGACCGATACCTTAATTGACAGTATGGAACGCGGCTGCCGCCAATGTATTGCAGCTAGGGGTGAACACATTTCTTATTAGAACCCATTTTTATAATGTTACCACCACATTTTTCCTCAAAAAACTGTGGCATACTGTTTCACCAAGACTGGATTTCTCTGACAAGAATGCCGTTTTTTGTTGTAATTAATGTTTATGTTGATCTTAAGAAGCATTCTACTCACATTCCTTAAAGAATTGTTCAGTGAACATGCCGTCTAAATTCCTTGTTTGTTTGCTGCTTCGTTCTGAAATTAGAAACCAAAACATGCTGTTCCTTAACTTTTGGAGAGAAGTATATTTAACGTTTGTAAATGATATTTTTATTTCATATTTTGTAAACCTGAGAAATTTTTTATTAAGAAACTCTACGATTTGAAAGCGAGAAATGCAACAGTTTTCGAAATAGATCAGATTTTCATCTCCAGCGGGCAAGACTGTTGCCACTCGGAAAAATGAGAGCGAAAATTAGAGCATTTCCGAGTTTTAACTAATGTCTCGGCTAATTAAAGCCGTACAAAGATCAAAATGGTCGAACTGGCTTTCCCCGAATTTTTGGAATCCGGGGGTACCTCTCTCGAAGCTCAACACCCCGCCGTACCGGAGAAAATAATGCCAAAAATAAACAAACAGACAGATGCGCCCAGATTTTAATAGTATAGATTACTCACTTACCATTATTCATAAAAAAGATAATACATAATCGCTTATTTTACACTAATTAAATCAATCTAATTATATAATTAATATGAATAAACTCGTTTTATGAAAAGCAACATGTTAAAAGCAACAGTTTCTATTAAAAGTCACATGTTGATTAAAACTGGAATATCTAAGCTAAGGCGAAGTTAATCTTTCAGTGCTTTTAATAATGGTGATAAATTAAACTTTAACTTCAATCAAAATACTGTTATGAATATCATTTAATATTTGACTGAGTATTCACGTATTGCACTTATAATTATAAATGTTCCCGTTATTATTTCTTTTTTTTAGTTTTGTAGATATATTGTAATTTATTTTCAAACAACAAATGCCATTTTAACCCGAAAGTTGTAGAATAAAATCAGTTCACTCATTTTTAAATAGATTAATTTTTAATTACAAAATAACGTGTTTCAGTATTTAAAATTGCATGCCGAAGAAAATGAAAACATTTTTTTTACTTTGAAATTGGCAATTAGAATCAAGAGCAATACATACTACATTTACAGAACTCAGTTTAAGAAGAGAAAGCTTTTTTTTCATAAAAGACAAAGGGGACATCTAACAGTTTATTCTTCTCTCAAACTAAATGACTTTTACGCAGAAATAATTCCGAAATCAAAATGACAGCATGGACAGAAAACGAATTTAGAGTATAAAACACATGAATATTTGGACAAAGATATTCATTAGCAATTGCTTAAAAGAAAGAGCATTTTTATAAAGTATAAATTACCCTAACAGAAAGAATTCTCATTATTGTGCCCTCGAGGTGAAGAATTTTTAACACTGGTTAGAACTTTTGCTCTGCTAAAACATTTGCGAGAAACAAGTCCATTATGTTTACAGAAAGCTCAAGATTATGGTGTATTTCTATGAGAACATTTTATTCTCATAATTTATATTATAAATGCGAATGTATTATGTCATTAGACTTCATTACGTATTTGACTTTTAATACAGGCTGCCCAACAAATTCGGAAGGGTGCTTGTGGG
Organism: Stegodyphus mimosarum; assembly: GCA_000611955.2. Lineage (NCBI taxonomy): Eukaryota > Metazoa > Arthropoda > Arachnida > Araneae > Eresidae > Stegodyphus > Stegodyphus mimosarum. Next base: position 112,049 of record KK121746.1, on the reverse strand, counting down.
TAAAATGCAACTTATTCATCATATAATATATGGTATTTCAAATTTAATACATGCAGTGTCATAGAAATACAGCGGATGTTTACACATTTTTAGAAGAATTTCAATGCCGTTTAATTAATATTTAAAATGCAAAGAGTTCTTTTTTAAATGTTTGGTCCTTCCACATTTTATCTGCATCGTGATTTCCATGATAGAATGAATGGCTTTTGGTAAAAGTTTTAGGGTATTGATTTAACATTAGAAACAGTACATACCTTTCTCGGGTATTCGTTTTGTATGGTATTTGCGATTACGGCAAAGTCTCGAGGGCTATATGCCTAAGGGGATGGATGCCTTCTTATCTTAAGGACTTTCTAAGGGAAACTGGCTCGTATACACGTTACACATTTGGAAAACCACGAAAATGTCCATGGAGACAGTAAGTTCGCAGGATTCGAACCTCAAACCGAACTACAAGTGTTCGGCCGCTATTGACACTGACTGTGTATTTGACCTGGCATTCGTTTGGAACCTTCTTTTCATGTAAAAGTAATGATTGATAGTTTTACCTTTTTTAATTAATAATACTGCTTATTTTTCACTTCGAAATTTTAATACCATGCATTTCACAACGCTTTCGAATTATGGAATAAGAATATTTACCTTCGGAAGGCGCAAAGCATATCCTTCAATCCACAGCTTGTTTATATGCGACAGTTTGAAAGATTAATAAATTTAAAAGTGGCAAACGATATTTGTCATTTAAAATAATTATTTAGCTTAATAATTGCAGGCTATAAGCATTATCCTGATTATCTGTTTCAAATTCTGATTATTTCAGACATAATATTATTTCTAGTGGTTTCTGCTTACGCGGTGTCTTGAAAGTTCCTCTATTTTAGCAAGGGCTACTGTATTTTTGAGTGTGTTCAACATCCACTTTGTCCAAGCGCAGCCTGCTTATTTCTTTTGCATTAACACAATGAAAGTAATATTCAGTAGGTCCGTGCCATCTTCCTCTCCGCACTCGCAGAAGAGGGAGTATCCCAAAGTCTGAATTTGTTGAGATGTATTGGGAATGGTCCATGGCCTGTCAAGAATTGTGTTAGGCTAGCACGGTGGATCTTGATTTTCATGTAGCTTTGGGTAATATGGGTAATGCCCTTCGTCCTACCTCTACCTCAGACCATCTACTCTGCCAATTTTGTAGCGAGTTCATCAAAGTTGCTCTTTTAATTTGAGCCCAAGGAAATTTAGTAGATTGTTCTAGTAATTAATTCCATGCCATTAGCTGCCTACTTTACCAGAAGGTCGACGGCCTCGTTGTCTTAAATTGCTGTATGAGCGGGAACCAATTTAGAGTGGATCTTTGTGAGATAGGTATTGCCAGAAACTGTTTTTGAATTCTGTATACCAAGAATCTTGCTGTTTTGTCCTGAGATAGCCACTGGATGTAACACTAAATAGCTGAATATGAAGAATTTCTGTTGCTGATATGTGTTAGCATACTTAACTGCAGCTCTGGTAGCTAGAAGCTCTGCTTGACATACTGAGTTGTTCAATTCTAATTTCTTGTTCTACTCAAATGTTTCAGTACCATTTCCAATCTACAGAAGGTGCTGTTTGTGCATTTTCCATTTTGGAACCATCCGTAAAAATGTTATTATTGTTTCTGAATTGGTTCATCATATATGTTGATGCCGTCGGAGAGATCAAAAGCACGTAAACAGGTAAAAGTGCATGGGACACCAGAAACTTCATTACAGAATCGAACAAGTATTGCTCCAATACACTAGCCAGCTAGAATATAAAAAACTTGAATTGACTATATGCTATTTCTAAGCAACACTGGAGTTATACACCGGAGTTATTACTTTTAAACATAAGAGGATAATAGCATAAAATTAAGCACAATTTCATAATAACACAAACTGTTTAGCATACGCATTAAAATATTGGATTACTTAAATACAGTAGAGTTGATATTTTGGAGATCGTTGCAGTGGAAAGTTTGCATTTTTGTGTAAGTAGATGAATATATGGCATTTGAGTTTGCTAATATATTGGGAAGCTGATTATTGTTATGTGAGGATATTTGTTACATATAATACTGTACTGAGCTCAGAATTTTCAGTCTAAAGTTCATAAATAAAGTTCATGGTCTCAGTTCAGTAAGTTAGGTGGTTTTGAAGCATTATGGAAATTGTTGATGTTCCTCGGAATCAATTATCGGAGTGTAGCCTAGACATTGCTCTTTCCGCTTTTTTGTTTTAGGTCCTAAGGTGTCACTTGGCATAGATCTTGCTCCTCATAGTCCAAGTGGTAATAACTATGACCCCAGTGTTAACATTTGATCCAGCCTGGTCATCCTTGCGACTGTTGCCTCCCTTTCAACAATTAGATGTGGGGGAGAAATTCCTCGCCCGTTGTTGTAGGGCTGGTATTGATGTACTGCGGTAGACCCAGGATATCTGAAGTAGTTGCTGGTTCCTGAATTGAGAGTGGGATCTTTTTGTATGAGAGGTAAGTTCACCAATCCAAATTGCTGCGCCTCATGTGATTACTCTGTAAGGTATATTTTAATTTTATAACAGTTATTTAAGTTAATGTACCTTTTCTGTCATACCTACCTTCAACTTATACCACCAGAATACCAGAATCCGGTTTCAGAATAATAGCGTTATATGCAAATTAGAAAGAGTAAGTCAAGTTCAACTGACTACGACAGGGACAGGGAAAAGTGGACTGAGTAGCAGAACTTCGTCAGTGACTTTCACAGGTATTGCTACGCCGCACTAGTCTACTTGCTGGGCGTTCGGTAAGTTCATTCGTTGTTAGAAGAAGAATCAGCAATTCATACAATAGTACGTAATTCAATAATGATTTCATAGAATAATAAATACTTGTTTCCATTCAGCAAAAAGTACAAATCTGAGGGTTTGATTCAAGTACTCAGAACATGTACTAATATTAACTAATTTGGACATGAAAGACTTGAACATGAATTTTGGACATATAGAACTGCTATTAATACAGAATATTTAACACTGTAACTTAGTAGATTTTCCCGCTGTGATGGTAGATAATTCCATTTATTTCACCTCCGTGGTCGGAAGGCATCTTAGTGTCGCACTCACTCACTCATTCCAAACAATAATATGTTGTCAGGAATTTTCATTCCAAAGCATTTGCTTTGTTTCTTAATTCGTTATCGAAATCATTATGAAAAATTTGCAAACAGTCAGTAGCCTCAAACTGACATTGCATGCGGCTCCGAATACTCGATCTGGAAGCAGAACACTTTTTTAAACAAAATTTTAAAATATTTTTTAAGAAAACAAAACAAATACAAAGTAAATAAATAATTTTATTAAATATTTATCAAAACACACACAAACAGTAATATTAATAACACAAAGGGAAAAATTCTAATTTATGTTATTTTCTATCCGAATTCTCAAGTAACCTGCGAGAATTTCTATTTATTATATTTTATAAGTATTTTCTCCCTCCTTCGTGGTGTAATGGCAGCACACTCGGCGCGTATTCGAAAGGCTCAGGTTCGAGTCCCGGCGAGGACACTGAACATTTTTCACGTCCTCTGATTTAAAGTAATCTAATAACTTCAGTAACTCACTATAACTTTCTTTAACTATAACTATGTAACTTTGTAAATATAAGTTTGTTTACTACAGCTTTGCAACTACACTGGTGTGCAAAAATTAAGGACGAGACGGTTTTTTCAATATAACTTTGTACAAAAGCTTTCCAAATCAACACATTTAATACCGTAAGATCCCCAATACGTAAGGACATGAGTAATGTAAGCAACACTTACTAAAAGAGAAATCAGAGGGATAAAAAGAAGCTTTATTGAAAAAGTAGCATGGAGCGCAATGCGACTGAAGGCCGAAACATCCCTGTGATGGGTGTCCAGCAAGAAACATCCGGTCTTTAATAGGGGATATGATCTCCCCTGACTGCTAGGCAGGTTTCACATCATTTGTGCATGCTGGATATGTGGTTGTTAATGAGCTGTTGAGACACTGCTGCTCGTTCCTCTTGTAGCACCAATCGCAGTTTCGGAATCGTTACTGGCGATAAGTTACGTGCTGCCACGGGTCTCCCTAGTAAGTTCCGTACATGCTTGACGGGATTTAGATCCAGAGACCTTGCCGACCAATCCATGTGTTCAATATCTTCACTCTCCAACAGCTCTTCGACAGTAACTGTGCGATGAGGTGGAGCGTTGTCGTCCATGAAGAGGAACTGAGGACCCATAGCCCTTGTGAAAAGACGCATGTAAGGAAGAAGAACCTCGTTACAATAGCAGTCCCAGGTGACGAACCTCCTTGGGAGATATGAAGGTCGGTCCGGCTACCAAGCATTATGTCTGCTCGAACGAGAACTCCGCGACCTCCAAAACAGTCCCTTTTGATGATGTTGAAGGGGTTATTGCGTGTTCCCCGCTCTGTCCAGATGTGTATGTGTCTAGAATCGCAACTCAGACTAAATCTGCTCTCATCTGTAAAGAGTACTCGTCCCCATTCATTGTCTCTCCAATTCCGGTGTTCCCGGCACCACAGAGAACGCCTTCTCCGATGGGCAGGCGTTAGAGGTACACACCGTACAGGGCGTCGTGCAAACAGACCACCACCGTGCAGTCTTCTGGCCACGGTGAAACGCGATATCGGTCGTCCAGTCGCCTGTGTCGTGTGTCTAGCGATTTCTCCCGCTGTCTGCCGCCTGTTTCTTCTGGCCTGTAAGGCAATATACCGGTCATCTGCGGGTGTGGTTCCTCGTGGACGACCACTACTAAACCCCCGGATAGCTGTTCCTGTAGTTTGAAATTGTCTCCAAAGTCGTGAAACGATGCTGTGAGCAATTCCGAACTCTGCAGCCACACTTGTCACACTGCGGCCTTCCTCCAACTTCCCAATGATTCGACCTCGGGTAAAAGCATCCAGATGTCGTCTAACTGATTGATTATTCGCCATTTCTCTCTGAGGCAGCAACTCGGTGTGATTTTAACTGCTATACGGCGTGCAATCTCTTTGCCAAAAATACTGATCTTACGCCGACAACATGCTTTATACTACTCAGACACTCCCCCATTACGTCTACCTGCATATCTGCGCATGTGCTACCGTACATCACCTTATTTAATCTCCTGATTGGTTTTTCTGTCCGTCCGCTCTGCCTCTTCATTCAGCTGATATGCTAATTTTTCAACTTCGTCCTTAATTTTTGCACACCAGTGTATAACTAATCACTATAACTTTGTAACTCAAATACACTGTCAACTAAATATAAAATTTTAGATAGATATTTTTTTCCGGTCATTCCAATATGTTGAATTAACTACTAAATAGCTTACTATTAACCTTAACCGTAACACCAGAAATTTTGGAATACTGAAACTCACCAGTAGTCGGCTGGCAAATTAAATTTAATAACTTCACCAACATGGAAAATTCTACATTACCACGTGGTCCAACGTACCGGCGTGCACTGACAAACTCGATCTTATTCATTCTGCTTTTTTCTTCAGCTGTGCTCGCGCATGTAAGCTGAGTCCATTTTTTTTGTTTCTAAAATTATAAGCATCGAATTTGCAAGAAATATATAATTAAAATATAGTCGCGGGAAGCATACAATTGCTTCGGAAGCCGCGAATTTAAGACCACTAGGGAAAGTAATACATGCACACACTTTTTAAAAGTATTTTTGTTATTTTTATTGAAAAGATTAATGGAATATAGAAGCTGATTTTATCACATTACTATCTATTACAATTGCTTGATTCTTTGCTGTGAATGAATTATATTGTTCGATCGCATATATAATTCACATACATTGTTCAAGACGCATATAATATATATGTACTGAAAATACACATACGTTCAATACATATATTGAACAATATATATATTATTTAATACACTCTAGAGACATTAGGTTATTTCGAAGCAGGAAAGATGAAAAAATGAGCAACGCCTTCGCCGGGATCGAACCACGGACCTCTCGGTTACGCGTCCAGCGTGCTGATCACTACACCACGAAGGCATGCAAAAAAGGCGGGAGAAATACCTTATAACATATAGTGAACATATATTGAACAATATTCAATAAATATATACAAATGACATATATTGTTCAATATATATATATTGAAAAATATGTAGTATTATATAGTAAACAATATATATTATTCAATACATATACTGAACATATATTGAATAATATTCAGTACATATATACAAATGATATATATTGTTCAATACATATACTGATGACATATATTATTCAATACATATACTGATGATATATATACAAATGACATATATTGAACAATATTCAATACATAAATACAAATGACATATATTTTTCAATACATATATAATATATACTGCTAATGATTTAATTATATAGTTCTTATGTAATAAGAATGCTTCTATTTCGAAATAACTAGAAGTTTTACAATGTGAGTTTGTGCAACTTATAATTTTCATAAGTATAAAAAATACTCAAAGTTTGTAATTTTCTGTTTTACTTACGTCTTTACTAAAATTGCTGTTACTCCCATCTCGCTTTGGAGCAAAATTCTCTGCATCAAAAAGATAAAACATAAAATGATTTTTCAACAATTAGTAGAATTCGAATTTATACTGGCATCAACTTCAGTCCAAAAAAAAAAAGTTAAATCTTCTTAACTAAAAGTTATTTCCGCGAAGTAAACATTTAGTACAAGTCAGTCGCAATCTATGCTGTTACAGCTTAGGTTAAAAAAACACGCCGAATATATATTAATTTAGAAGTCAGACAGCATAAATAAGCGTTATATTTTCAAATTTTCACAGGACTAGTTTCGATGGTTTTACCGAACCATCATCCTTAGCTGCCAAAGTGAAAATGAAGGAGATAAGATATAGTGAAAACATATATAAATTCTCATCAGTAAAATTCCGAGTTCCATACTTAAGGATCCAATTCCGGATATGAATTCCTGGGGTATTTATAGGATTCCTTACCAGTGTGGTTTAATTTAGATTGGTCAAACTAAGAGAGCGTTAAAATGTCTCGCTAAAGAACATGAAGCATACTTTAGGAAAAAAAAAACACAGAAGTCCTATGTTTCCCAGCACTGTTGGCCTAAAAATCATCGGTGCCTATTTTCTGCAGCCAAAATTTTCGAAAAACATCTTCCATTTGGTAAGTCAGATTTTATAGAGGTGTTTCACATTCAAAAAAGTCATTCTGTTCTAGTTAACGACCATAATTCCAATCCATCTTTATCTTCAGCCTTTAAGGACATTATGTTTTAGTTTTCTTGTTTCATAAATAGATGGAGCCAGTAACTTAACTCCTGCCCAGCCATTCTTAGCTTATCTTATCTTTCATTATATCTTATCTCGTTCATTTGCATTTTGCCAGCTGAGGGTGATGGTTCGGTAAAACCATCGAAACTAGCCCTGTGAAAATTTACAAATATAACACTGATTTTTGTTATTTGTCTTCTAAATTAATAGTTACAGCTTCCAAAATAAAATCTCTCTTAATAACTGTAGAATTCTCCTTCTGTGTGGAGTTGATCTTAGCTAAAATGTCTCAAAATAAATAAAAGTTTTACAATTAAAATCAAAGAAATGTTATATTTTGCAGCTTTTAATCCGTAAACAGTAAGACACGGATAATTGCTTCTTCATTTTGAATCAAAACTTAAATAAAATGCTCTTTTCCTAGGACAGAATTCCAGATTACTTTTAGAAAAGAGAAATCCCGAGAACAAGTTTTTGAGTGTTATATTATTGAAACGTGTTAGGGCAAATTCCTTCAGAGATATCTAGGGACGTTAATCCTCTGAAGCACTTAGAAATTGCCATTGGGACTTTCAAAAACAATCAGCAGCAAAACAACGCATCTTCGAAGCCTATCCCAGAGGAGAGCATTATCTTTTCTCGGAGGATGATAGTATTGTCCTCAACATAATGCTTGTAAAGTCGATGTTAATGGGACTTGGATAGTTGCCCAGCTCAATGAAACTGTCAGTGAATGTGGAAGTAAAATCACTCTAGCTGCTTATGATTGAGATGCGTGTTTCCAAGATTGGCCATACGGAAATTTGACCACAGACAGCTTTTTAGTTATGGTGCTTTTCCTTGGCTTCGCTTCTTCGTTTGACGAAACTTTTTTTCGAAAGAATTAGAAGAGTGAAAGCCATTTCATTAAAAACACTGCTTTTAGAATAATAGAATATACAATTTACGAAGTGTAGACACACATACACGCAACAAAAACAACAGCAACAAAAAAAAAAAGAGGGTGGGAAGAGAAAAAATTAAAAATTAACATCATCATTCTGTTACCACATCCTTTTTTTGATTAATTATTTACTTTACATGTAGGGTTTAAAGGCTTAATTTTGTTTCCCAAGGATTAGTTGATAAAACCATCGAAATTGTATTGCATTCCTTGGGCGTAGAATGTAATCCACAGATAAACAGAACTCTTGGATTTGCAATAATTTAAAAAAATGATTTAGATTTGGCCATGATGATTCGATAATCTGCTCCTCCGCTAAAGTTTGCCGGAAAAAATTAGAAAAAAGATCCCTAATCAAATTCTAACTCCCTATTTCTTGACGTTTTCCATCATCTTAATTCGTCCTTGGTTTCCGATTTCTTCTTGTGTCAAAAGATGGCGCTGATTGTTTTTTTTTTCCTATTATGTTTTAAGATAGCATTTTGTTTGGAAGGGGGTAGACCAAAATTTACTTCTTCTTCACAGTTTCCTCTACAAAATCTTTCTTACTTCCTTGTTCGAAATAACGGAAGTACTGGCATCGCGAAAAATTTCAGGTATCATAATTTAACGAAAATATCTATTTTGACGCTCTCGAATCCATTTGAACGTTTTTTTATTGACATCTCTACGTACGGACAGAATAAAGGACTATTTTTTACAAAACGGATTGTAAAATGGATTTAAAAAATGATTCAGAAGGCATTTTTTTCGTGAGGTCTGCACAAAGATACCTACGCATGTATGCATTTTGCATAGCTCAAAAATGATTAGTCGCACAACGTTGAAATTTTTCATATCGGACAGCTTTAAAATGTGGTTGTGCATCTCTCGTTTTTGTTGCAAACGGCTGCACCAAATGCGCACGCGCGTTTATATATATTCGGTGAGTCTACTCGGTGAGCTCTGTGTTTTTATTCTTGTATATTGATTTTGCTTTAAAAATGATTGAATTGTGTTGTTCTTCTGTTCCGGTTAAGATTTTTATACCTTTACTTAATATGCATGCAGTAGTTGTAGAATTATCAAAATTTAAAAGCTTAATTAGTGCTAGGCCTAGCGAGGCCGCCGTTAGTTTACATTTGAAACTCTTGGTAGAATAGTGAATTAAGTCATTTATGCATCAAGTTCGGTGTCTTTCTGCTCCATGGAAATAAAAGTTAAATTTTAACTTTGTGCCCCGAAAATTTTGTCTTGCTCTGTCCATTGGCCGAACTTCTAGTTTTTGCATTCAAGCTCTTTTTACAAAATTTGTTTAAGTTGCAAAGAAGAACATTGTAAAGCAGCAATGACAACTCAAGAGTTAGAATTACATGTTTTCAACGTGTCCATTGCAGACTATAATGCATTGAATGCGGAAGATTGTTGACAACAATGACGAACGTAACATCAAAGGGGAATATGATGTTACTTCACGTTTTACGACATCTTTTAATTCTGATAAATCTGGTGGATTTGATGCGCACACCTTAGATTTCATATAGCCCCAGAATTAGAAATGCATCAGAATGAGGCCGCGGATCGCAGTGGCCACGAAACTGCACAGTTATGGGAGACGACTCTATCTCGAAACGTTTTACACGTTGAAAACTTGTGATTTTAATAAAAGGTTTTTCTTCTCTCTCCTCTTCTGTGTTGTCTTTGATCCTTTACAATGCTCTTCTTTGCAAATACTTTACACGGGCAGTTTTTGTCATAGAGCGCTATTTATGGTTTTGTTGCTGTTTGTTTGTTCTATCTGGTTAGCTATTAAGCTAGAACAGACCCATGAGCCGAAGAACCGTGAATAAATCTGAAAAGAAAGTAGGTCTTTTCAACAGGTCTTCCTTTACAAGTCCCAAGCAGGTGAGCAGATGCTCAGGAGTGAAATGATGAGTATTCCATTCCCTGCAGATGGAATAGACCTTATTCCCACGGTCAAATTTAAACCATTTCAGGTGTCCATTTAGGAGCCTTGTCAAAGTAGTCTCCTGAGCACAATTACATCAAAAGCAATAGTATGTCCCTGCTGCCTGCCAAAGTACCAATCATGAGCTGGAGAAGAATGCCATGAAGAGACAAGAGTAGATTTAACTCTCCGGTGGATCACGAAAAAGGTCAGGTTGCCAGTGGTCAGAGTTATTGAAATACCTTCTTTAGCCAGGGTATAAGCCACTTCATTATCACCGATACCGATACGTGAAGGGATCCATTGCAGTTGCACAGCATGACGGGAAGAGAGTTTTTTCAATAAAGCCAAAATAGGGAGTGAACTCTTATCACCAATACGAGGCCAACTTTGCAGATGCTGGATAGAACTACAACTGTTAGTCAAAATCCAGATTTCTTTGTAGGCAGTGGAAGTACATGCAACCTTAAGGTATATCTCAATTGCTATAAGCTCATAATGAAAAACAGCAGTGATTAGAGTTTCTAATCTTAAAGCTATTAACAGGTGTGCTAATGAAGAGTCCACTACTGCAAAACCCATGTTGATTTACTGCCGTCAGTGAAAATCTGAAGGGCATTAGAGGAAATGCCATTTGAAGCTTCCAGTGTAATCTGCCGAAGGTAATCTGGTAAATCCGTCTTTCTTGTTAGGTTAAGAAGTTAGGTCTGTGTGAAAATAGACACTAGGAAGTCCTCCAATGGGTTGATAGTAAGTTTCAGTGGGTAATAAACTTTTTTTCTAATTTAAGACTTTTTTTATTTCTTACTACAACTTGATACTTGATGGCATTATGATTCTGATAAAGTTTGTAATCATGGAGAAGAATAAATAGAAACTATATTCACTACGGATTGTAGATGTTCATTAGTCAATCGAGTTCTTTTCTCAGACTTATTTATTTTCAACTGCGATAAAACTGTTCACATATAATTGTACTTCCAAACAAAGATACTTCCTTTTTGATGATTTCGTCTTACTGCAAAAATTCATAGCTGAAAGTAGAGCCGTGCCAAGACAGTTTTTCACCTGCGGCAAAAATGTAAATGCTCATCCCTGTATCTATCTATCTATCTATCTATCTATCTATCTATCTATATATATAT